>VYZW01014037.1:5010-20778 GCA_013401315.1 Balaeniceps rex | reverse complement strand
AGGTTGTAAATCACAGAACTAAAAAAAAAAAAAAACAAACCAAAACCAAAACCCAAAAAACCCCAAACCCATGCATTTATGCATGCAATAACTTAAAGAAAATGCAGCAAGCACAGAGACAAAAACCCACTTCCAGTGACATATAACTTGGCAGTTTGAGTTTGACAAGATACTGTTATCCCCTTAACAGCTTGAAAATTGAGCATGTAGCTGGAAAAAAAAAAAACAACACATTAGAATGTTTGTTTGGCACCTACTTTTGCTTCCTAACAGAAGCTAATTCTATCTTCCACAGAAAAGTTAACTACGGAATGGCTCAAATAACACAGTAGTAAGGATAAAAGAGCAATAAAAGCTTATGACAGTTATTCAGGACTGTGGCTCAGATAAAATAAGCAAGACAAAAAACAAAACAAAACTTCATTCTACCCATTTCACCAGTTTTGTTTCACTACAAAGATTTACAAAACTACAAAGTTAGAGAGCATAATCCCAACTAAGGAAGAAGCAGCAGGGATACAGCCGCAGAATTTAACCCAAGCATTATTTACTTTTGTATTTAAGGAGACAGCCACATCAAATTTGCTCCAATTCAGCAAGATTTTACAAAATTAAAGAACTGCAGGTATATCTCTCTGAATTCTAATATATTTTTTCCTCACGGGCAACCTTTAAAAATTCCTACAGAGTATTTGCAATGCAGATATTGCAATGCTGCAGGATGAAAAGCTGAAGTTCAAACTATCTAGAAACAAGAGTAGGACTAAAATGAAAGTCCTACAGCCTTGGTATGACCACCAAAACATTGGACAATATAAAGAAAACCTGAAAAGCAAGGATTCCCAGAAAACTCTTTCACTATTTTTTGTTAAAATGTTACTAATAAGCAGGGCAATCTTAAGGAAAAAAAAAGACTAAAAGTATATCGTGTTAACCAAGCCTTATTTCTGTGGCTAACTCTGTACTTGGGACCAGTGTAGACACAGGCAAGATATCTTTATACTGCACCAACAGAGCTGCAAGCTCCACTGAGCACAGGCCACAAAACCCAGCTCACGATTACAGCTGTAAATCTATAGCCAGAAAGATCATGACACATTCTCTGCTTCTGTAGCCACACCGGTAACAGTACATGACCTCCGCATAAACAGAAACCGCAACAGTGACAGTAGGCGAGATCTGTATCACAAGTAGTCACCTAAAGCAAAAACTAGGCATAATTAAATAACTACCTCTTGTTAATATCCCCTTAATGCTGAAAGGAAAGGGAAAATGCAGTTATGAAGACTAATATTAAGCTTATGATTCACTTCTACTAACCTTAACAGACAAATATTATACATCTAGTTGAGGCTTGTCATTGAGACACACATGCTCTCTACAGTCCATGGAGAGAGGTACCTTCAAAAAGTGAATAATCCCATTGTGAAATACCTGTTTAAGATAAATAGAATGATTTGCTTTCTGGAAGTGCAGCTCTGTCTCAAGTATAGAGGGAGCCTAAATACCTAAGTTATAGAAGTCTAACAATGTGGAGAAACTCTATACTTTAAAGCAGTAGAAGAAGTAGAGAAAAACTTAAATCCTTAATCAAGAATGGCATCCAAATTTCACAGAATGAAAACTCCACATAGCTGCTGTGTCTTAGGTAATCCCTTTGGTCGTGTTTGTACTTGAATCAAAATAGCATCTTAAGGGTTGGGCTGACTTTGTATACCTGCAACAGATAAATGCATTAATAATGTGCTAACATAACCAGTATCTTACCACCCTAGTGAGTGTTTTGTACACTTAGTGAGTGCCTACCAAGAAGCAAACACATCGCCAACACAGACAAAAGCAGGAAATGCAGGACCTCGGCTTTAAGCGTTCTGGTTTCTCGTCCAGTAGCCTAGAGGATTTGCTCGAATGGTAACACCCCAGCATGAATAACAGCTTGAGTCATCTTCACGATAAATAGGAGTGCCAGGGAAGACTTTCAAAGTGATGGTGCAGACAGTGAAGACTATAATTCAGTATTCTTCCTGGTTTTCCAATTTGCCTTCAGCTGTTAAGGCGGATAAAAGTTTCAAGCCTCAAAAAGAATAGCACTATTTCTATAAAAGGAAACTCTTCAGGAGTACTAGAAAGGCATGTGAGAAACACTCTTACATATTTTATTTATGCATTTATTTAAAAAGTGTGTGTCTGTGTATATATGCTCAAACTAAAAAGAAGTATAGAAACATATATATATTTATATGACACTATATGGTATATCCACAAATACCCAAAGAGCAACCATCTCACAGACTTACAAGAACATGCTTTGTATCATAAAGTTGTCACAGCTGTGACAACTGAAGTGTCAGAGCTAATTTGTGACCTTAAAAAAAAAAAAAAGGCACATGCAGCAGAACCAGTATGATCCTTTAGCCCTATCATGCCAAGCAGCAGTAGTGGCAGTAACGTTTCTCTCATCACACACACTTCTGGAACACGCTCATGATGCAAGCAGAAATATATTTAGTATGTACAGACAGAAAACCTCAAATAAATTCTCAGTTCCTTCTTTAAGGTTAAAGCTGCACCCTCCTAACATAACTTTTTTGAAAGGAGCATGGTGAGCATGTGAAATGGCATAGTTTGGTGACCCTTACCACACTTTTTCCCCTGTAAGAAAAACCCTAGAAAATTCCACATTAGAAATTATTGTCCATAGCAACCTCCATGCTGAGGCAGGATACTAGTGCCTAAAATCCAGGAGATGGGCAATGTCTGCAAGAGCAATCTGATGCCTGCAATTCCTGAGGTGCCTGTCTTTACACCAGTGAAGTTCCCTAGGTGGTTCAGATTCTGCCAGTGAGCGTGCTTGCAAATGCTGTCATTCCGCATTTTTTTGTGCCTAAGGCCATCTCTCATTCACAAATTAGGTACTCCTATATCTAAGGAAAGGCAAAATTTAGTAGGCATGAAAGGAGTATGTCTGACGTACACTAGCTTTTCTAAGAGAAACAAGCTGCTGTGCAGAAACACGTACGATTCCTGGAGCCTTGAGGAGAGACAGTAAGGGAACGTGTGACTCATTTGTCAGCACTGAAGTCACTCATGGTTGAACCCACGACTACAACCAAAGTCAGTAACACAACGAGCCACAGCCTGTCCTAATGCCTTGAGGGCAAGTGGCAAACCACAGCTTGCACCAACACGGCTAAACTTTCTACACTTCTAATCCATACCAGCAGTTGAAAATGGTCCCTGAGCTGCATCATGCCCCAAATCTTGCCTAGGCATTGTCCAGAGGAGTGCTGACAAAAGCCAAAACATGCCAGGGAACACGTCACTGATGAAACACCACCAATGACTGTGGGGCAATACTGAAGGCCAAACTATTGTCCCTTTGAGACTAGTAGTACCAACACAACCTCAGTACTCAGTCCTTGCTGCCTGGCCTTACTTGGCCGCCTGTCAACAAGGTTTTAGAGCCATTCTAATACAGAAGTAAACAATTTATCTAGTAACCTATTGTATAAAATGTTGACAGTATGACCATTCCTACTTCCTCCAGTTTTAAAAGGAATGACTTAAGACATTGAAATCAAAGAGAGGACTTCAAACTGCATGTAGACATCTGCCTCCAGAAGAGCTGTAGAACTTCAGACATAAACCTAACAGAAAACACTACTAAGGATACATACCACAAGAAAACATACTAACTCCCATTCCAAGATGCTCAATTCCTCCTTACAAGGAGCACAGAAACCTAATTTTAAATTGTACGCTTCATCCAAGGAAACAGGCACTAAGCACTTGAGTACAGTGAGCTCCACAATAACTGTGTCCTTGCACAATCAAAGACTAGGAGGCTGCATAGTTAAGCTTGTACTATACCAAATACTAAGAAGTAGTTGCTTACGTGTAATTTCTTACAGTTTTATCCTGACCTAGATTTGTCTAACACTTTTTAAGCAAATCTTAAACATAGCTATTTAATATTTTCCTCCTTACTGCACGATCAAAGTAGGTCTGCTGTTATTCCAGCTCGGTGAGTTTGTCATATTAATGCAATAAAATATATTCTTTGGGAATACATGGTTTTCCTCAGGAAGGCATTTCTGCCACAATGAGCTGCATAATTTAAAACCAACAGAAGTTTTTGGTGTGGGATGAGGTATCTGAGTATAAACATTAACTACATAGTTAGTTGACAAATACTTATTGCAAACATTGAGTTATGTTAAATCAACGATACATGATAAAACAGTACTGTAGATTTCATTGCAAATGTTTAATTGACAATAGAAACCACAGAGAAGGAAGGAACGCAGTTTAGGCCATGTTACATGGAAGTTATAGACACAGCAATGTATACTTGCCAACTTTCGATCATATTTTAACCATTAACAGAAGTAACCTTGTAGAGCCTTCTTTATCTTGCATCAGTCATTAAAACTCTAAACCGCATTAAAGCTCTAAATAACAATACGTATCAATACTGATGTTCCTTCTTCCTTTGAAAAATACAAACACCAATCAGGATAGCAAGTGCTAAAGAGCCAAAGAAGGCTACAGGGTCAACATCTGTACTGCAGTGCACTGCTTTGGTTCAACATCTGTTTGTGAGGTGCTTTGGTTCAACATCTGTTTGTCCCTCACACATAAACAAACACAAAAAAACTAGTTGAAGCTAGCAGACCAAATCAGACTGCGAATGAACTCCCTTTAGCCTGCCATAGTGCACCTCCCCATTCTGTTCTGGGCTGTTGTAGAGTTGTAGAAGGCAACACAGCTGCCTCTCATCCCCGTTAACAGCAAAAGCTACCAGGTAACCTTTTAAAACTGCAAGTCCTACAAGGAATACCCTGTGGACTCCTAGCGCTCATGTGGATGAGTTAACAACAACAGAACATTCTGCCATCTGTAGAGCTAAACAGGAAAGCATGGCCGTGCTTCTTTCTTTAGCCCACCTTACTGGGCTTGCATGAATTACCTTATCTTTGGACAAGGTTGCAGTTGGTCTGCAACTCCAATGCAGAGAACAAGACCCTTTCACTACCCCAGTACTGGGCAGCTGAAGCTTGACAGAGCAGAAGGGCTTCACACATCTCATCTCTGGCCCACCAAAGGCTGGCTTGCAGAAGAAGTATTTTGTACTGTGGCCCAAACTATTTTCAGGGTGCCAGATGTGATGATTTAGAACGGTCCACACACTTCACCTACTGCACATGTGACAAGGCATTTGCAGGAAGCTCATTCCCTAAGCAGCAGTGTGAAATAAATCTAGTACCAGCCTGTTCCTCCCTGTTCACACCTTATGAGCAGAGTGCAAGCTGAGAGGCAGGGAAATAACAACTGGATTGCTTTGCAGATACAGATAACAAAGATGGATATTCCATAGGTGTTTAATTTCTTGAATGACACAGAAAAACAAAACCAAAACCAGATCCAGGTCATGCTGTTCCAAGAAACATGCATTTCACGTATTATAGATGTTTCGCTCTTAAAATTGATCATGAAAATTGATAGACTTTGTATTTGGTTTACTTACACTGAAAACCTGCTCGTCCCTGCTTCTTCCTAACGCACTGTAGCAAGCAGTGACACTTGAGTCAAATATGTGACATGGCAGCTGACAGGGCTTTCTCTGAGTGAAATTCAGAGATTCTGGAATTTGTTCGCACAACCTTAATCTGAGATATTCAAAACAACTACTTTTTTGACTAGCCACAAGAGAGATCAATTTGACACAATTATGAAAAAGGCTGAGCATGAACTCCCAGGCTGGCAGGTTACAAGTTATCCCCATTTCATATGAAACAGATTTTAACTATGCCAGGATTTAAATCATATTTATATAAATATGATAAAAATTAATCAAAGGCTATGGGCACCTTTATCTTTGAGTCTAAAGTAATTTCAGTTACCTTTATTTAAAGTTACGGAATTAAAATAGTGTCCAAAATACTGCAGTGAGATGAAGAACAAATGTTCTACAGTAAAGAAAGGATATTGTACAGTATATTTCTATTTTGCCAATAAAAATTATGCAGAATTATTAACATATTCTAAACTGACCTCCACGCAATCTGCACCTGGAAGCATCATAACCTCACTGGCAGATAATATTTGAGTGGATAAAAGGGGCTTCTTCCTTCAGGGTTCAATAAAGATTTAAGGAAAAGGAAGTATTTCCCACATGATTTAGTCTGTATGGACACTTTCCCCTTTTAAAAATTAGGAATTATCGAGAAGAAACCAACTTTTTTCTACCCTTTATTTTGTCTGGCTATGCTTTTTTTGTTAAAACAAAAGATGACCTAGAAAATTTTCAGCTCCTTCCTAAAGTACAGATGACTAAATCAGCTAGCTATGCAAAAGCAATAAACTTATTCACAATGATTACCAAAGGAGTGATATATTATCTTCAAATACCAGTAAGAAACAGAATCCTTCACATTCATTCGATACAGCTTCCAAAGTCAGATAAAGGTCAGATGCACTTCAGAGTTTTTTCTTCAAAGAAATTATGCAAGGCGTTTTTCCTCACAAAAGCTCTGTGACAAGTAAAACTACAATAAATTCAAGCTATTCTGTATTCAATTGCTCAGTCCCTTTTAAATCTCATATCGGACTCCTGCTTGCTAAAGCAGTCAGGAGAATGAGGAAAGACTGGATAAATACACACCTCACTTTCCAAAGAGCAGACAAGCCTTGGAATGAAACGTACTACCTGTGGAGGAAGGTAAAAACCAAACAAAAATATATGGCAAATAACTGGGGGAATCAGAGTTGGATTATGCAAATATTTGTAAATAAATATATTACAAATGTTTCTATTCTTATTTACCAAGCTAGATTTTTTTTGTATAAGCTTTACTCATTCCATGCTTTTCTTCATTTTAGCATTTTTTGGGGGTGGGGGGCGACGACACACCAAACCCAACATTCTCTAACCATAACTAGGAAACTTGAATCTTCTTGAGTTTCCATCTTTTTTGGATTATCAGGTAATTTGTTTAAAATTAACCCAAAGCAATCACTTATGGCGAGATATTCTGACTAAGCAATAGTCATCTGGCTTTTCTCTCCTCCTTTGTAGAATGTTTGGAGGTAAGAGACATTTACTGGTATGAACTACACTTCTCCAATTACCTACCCTTTCTTGAGGGAATTGCTGTATTGGGTTTGCATGGCAAGGTTTTGGTAGTGGGGGGGCTACAGGGGTAGCTTCTGTGAGAAGCTGCTAGAGGTTTCCCGTACGTCTGATAGAGCCAATGCCAGCCAGCTGCAGGACGGACCCGGCACTGGCCAAGGGCAAGCCCGTCAGCAACGGTGGTAGCACCTCTGTGATAACATATTTAAGAAGGGGAAAAAAACCTGCACAACTGCAGCCAGAGAGAGAAGCGACAATATGTGACAGGAACAACCCTGCAGACACCAAGGTCAGTGAAGAAGGAGGGGGAGGAGGTGCTCCAGGTGCCAGAGCAGAGATTCCCCTGCAGCCCATGGTGAAGACCATGGTGAGGGAGGCTGTCCCCCTGCAGCCCATGGAGGTTAACAGCGGAGCAGATATCCACCTGCAGTCCATGGAGGACCCCATGCAGGAGCAGGTGGATGTGCCCGAAGGAGGCTGTGACCCCATGGGAAGCCTGCGCTGGAGCAGGCTCCTGGAAGGACCTGTGGACCCATGGAGAGAAGAGCCCGCACTGGAGCAGGTTTGCTGGCAGGACTTGTGACCCCGCGGGGGACCCCCGCTGGAGCAGTTCATGAAGAACTGTAGCCCATGGGAAGGACTCATGTTGGAGAAGTTCATGGAGGACTGTCTCCTGTGGGAGGGACCCCACGCTGGAGCAGGGGAAGAGTGTGAGGAGTCCTCCCCCTGAGGAGGAAGGAGCGGCAGACACAACATGTGATGAACTGACCACAACCCCCATTCCCCGCCCCCCTGCGCCGCTGGGCAGGAGGAGGCAGAGCAAATATGGAGTGAAGTTGAGGCCAGGAAGAAGGGAGGGGCGAGAGGAAGGTGGTTTAAGATTTAGTTTTTATTTCTCATTATCCTACTCTGATTTGACTGGTAATAAATTAAACCGATTTCCCCAAGTCGAGTCTGTTTTGTCCACGATGGTAATTGCTGAGTGATCTCTCCCTGTCCTTATCTCGACCTGCGAGTTTTTCATTGTATTTTTCTCTCCCCTGTCCAGCTGAGGAGGGGAGTAATAGAGCGGCTTTGGTGGGCACCTGGCGTCCAGCCAGGGTCAACTCACCACAATTGCTAATTAAGCAGACACTTTTTAAGTCTTGTACAGCATTACATGCTGACAATATCCAGGTAGCAAGACAATATCCACGTAAGGAACTGCAGGAGAATCTGGTAAACCACTCCTTCGTTCACTAGCTGAACCTTTCTGGGACACCTGACCTCAACAGCCTTGCAAGTCAGCCATGGAAGCATTTTCTCCTGTTGCTAATACATTACACTTTTCAGACTAAACCAGCCAATATTCAGATGTGAGGCACAGGTGGATTTTCTGCTCTAGAGGACTCATGGCTTTATGTTTCTATGTGCAGCCTGACAATGTACGGGCTTCAGGTCCTTCCCTGCAGTGACCCAGAGACTCAGCAAGACATTTTAGCACAGATAATGTTTCACTCCTCATCTCCTGAGCCACCGCTATGCAGTCTGCTGCTTACAACTGGCAGCCTTTCCCTTACGGGCAGCTGGAGGAGGCAATGGAGGCCAGTGCAGAATCACAGGGTGCCTGCACAGTGGCTCCAACCCCCCGTAGCTGGCTGCCACAGCTTCCCAGGGAACCCTGCTGTGCCCTCTAGTGACAAACCTCTGGAAACAGGAGACTGTGGACTGTCCTGCGCTTGGGGAGATGAAGCAGATGATGCGCTCTGGTCAATGAAGCAGAAGGTCCCTTGGATACGTGTACTGCACATTTCTTTTTATCCCCTCCACTGTGGTCCACTCCACATATCTTACTGGCATTAGATGATCGTTGTAGGTCCCATCCAACTGAACTATTCTATTCTAGTAACAGTCAAATCCGCTATATAAGCCACCCCAAAACAGTACCAAACATGGTACTGGCAACTCAAGAATCATAGAATCATTAACGTTGGAAAAGACCTCTAAGGTCATCTAGTCCAACCATCAACCCAACACCACCGTGCCTAGTATACCATGTCCCAAAGCGCCACATCTACACATTTTTTGAATACCTCCAGGGATAGTGACTCCACCACCTCTCTGGGCAGCCTGTTCCAATGCTTGACCACTCTTTCAGTAAAAAAATTTTTCCTAATATCCAATCTAAAGAAGAACGACTCAATATATTAAAATACATTCAAACAGAGCACTCAGAAAACTTGAAATAATCCTGTGTTTGTTGTTGACATTATAATTTGTTTCACAAACGCCTGCAACTATACCCATAATTTTTGAAAACACAATGCTTTGCATTTTCCAGCCTGAAAGCCAAGTCCGAATCAGATTATCTGCGTGCGGTGCTTGACTTACTACGTAGAAACTAGTAGATATGGCTTCTTGCTCATCAGTAAGCTGACTTCAAACTGCTTTGCAGAAGGTAGTAAGAGCCACTTTTTGCTTGTAGAGAGTCAGACTTGGGTATCTGTACCTCTGCCTTTTGTCCTCTGAATGTTACAATTCTCAAATAAGCACTTTTTATATGCCTGCAAGCTTCTTAAAATACTGCCTGCCTTTTGAAATACTGCCTCATTTTTCTTGTTTCTGTAGGCTCTGGTAAAAGGCTCTCAGCCTCAACTGCTTTCAGGTACTTATTCAAAGAACAGCAAAACCACGAAAACATTCATACAGCAATGGAGAGGCCATGTGCATTTCCCAAGACACCAAACAAACATGCAAAAGCATTACAGAGGGAAAAATTTACACTCTGGTACAGCAGCTATAGCACTGGACCAGAAATCCTGGGGCACATAGAGTGCCGTGGTGATGAGCATGGAGCTGGATACACAAGTCTTGGCTCCCCCAATGGAAAGGTCACCTTCATAAAAGGACATATTCAGGGAGCTGCCTGATATGTGCCCACTGCCTGCGTTGGCAAAGGAAATCAAGTGGCAAGGGCTGGTTGGCACAAGGCGGTCCACCAGATTCAGTCTGAAGCATGGCAATTGCCTCCATACACCCCTGAGGCTAGCATGCTTCTCCTGAGCTAGAAACCTGAACACGGATGGGGCTCTCACCGCTCAGGCACAACAGTGTTCCCCGAATCCAGGAGTACAACCCTACAGCCTGGTAAAGTATCACCTGTACTAGAAAATTGTTCACTTTTCACTCTGAAGTCATACACAAACCAAACGCAGATTACCCTGAAAAGAAAACTTGTTTCATGATTAAACTATCCCATTAGCTATGGCATACTGTGGTTTTTAAACTTCCCAGAACTATAAGATACAGGATGGGTTCTTAAATGGTCACTTTATGTCTCTCTGGTCAAAATTAGCAGTCTATATAGTCTCCTGCTTTGTGGCATTAATAGCATATTTCTGGTTTATAAGTAACATAGAATATAGAGAAACAATGTTTGATTTACTGAGATCCAGCCTAAAAAAACAAGCCACCTCCCAGCATTTTATTTTAATGGCATCCAAAAATACTAAAGTGACCGAAGCACAAAGAACAATGTGAATCAGTATTTTGAGTACTATTCACAAACATATCAGATGCACAGAACTAAGGCCCTATTGCCAAGTGGGAATAGCAACTGGATAAAAATTAACTTACAAATAAAAGCATAGAATTTATTACCTTGTCTTTGGCACCAAAATACCGTTTAAGGGTATTACCCTTAAGATTCATGCCAGACTAGTAACATGATGTTGGCTTACAATCACGTAAATCAGCAGAGCTATGTTGACTTCTTCCTCTGATATACTCCTTTTTTTCAAAACCTGAAGACATGCCAAAACTAATCTTGTTTTGCTCTTGTAATTTATTTTGCTAGAAATAAATCTCAGCGAGACCACAACTTATTTTGTAGAGTTGTGCGTGATTTCCTTTTTGTAGATATGCACGTTATACAAGGACAAATACTACTTTAAAGCATTACTTACAGATTGCCAAGCAAGACACTCCATAATTCGATGTTCACAGCGTTCTAGATGCTTTATCATTTCCCTTGTTAGGCTTGGCTCTGCTTTAATAAAGCTTTCAATCACCTTGTAGAAGTCAAAAGCTTTTAAATCAAATACGTTGAGAATCCATGGGAAAGACAAGTCTGTTTCAGCACTGGTACCATCACTTTGTGAAGCATTTCCTGCAGGGAAAACAGACGAAAATTATCCAAAGTGCTACATTCTTTCACTTCTGACATTTTTTTCCTTTTTGTATTTATTGAATCATTGCTAGTTCAGAAATTTCAGTGAGCAATTTTTTTTTTTTGCGCTATTTACTGTATTTTATTTATTAGAACAAGTGGCAATAATTATCAATAAATAACAATGCTATTTAGGACTTTAGATTCAACTTACTGCCATATGTAGCCATGACAACCTCAACAGCACACGCCAGAAGAGATGTGTGGAAGATGTTATCATTCAGAAGTTTGCTAAGGAGAAAGTAAGTTATTAATACTTGTCCTAACGCTGAAATAGCAGACTTTGATAACAAGTTAGGGGCACATACCTGAAATTCTGCACTGAGAGGCGCTCTTCCTCCTGAAATATGTAAATCAAACCAAACTTGTGAATATTCTTAGTATTTGTAAATGCAATGCCAGTACTAAGCTACCATACTAAACTTACCGACTTTAGCATAGACTCCATTACTCTGTAATATAGACGTACTCCAAGCTTGTATCTCTGTTAAAAAAGAAGAAATTAAAAAAACATTACAAGAAGTTTTAACAGACTACAACAGGCAGACTCTCGTGTTTTAACAATTCAGAACATTTCCATTCTTTGGAAGAGCCACTATAAAGAAGTCATTGTCCCCAGTTCCATCTGCCAATAGCACTCGAGAGGCCTCAAAGGCTACTAAGGTTTGTGACTACCCCAACCACATGAAGACTTAATCAAGTGTTTATGTTGATTCACACCAAACAGGATAAAAATCGGGGCTGACAGACAAGAGACTGTTGAGTACAAATTTGGTTGGGTTTGTTTTCCAAAATCCTTGCTGAAAGCACAGCTGGCCTACTGATTTCATAAGGAAGTGAGTCACCTTTTGCAGTTTTAGGCTAAGTTACCTTAACTAATGCAAATAATTCACTAAATGTATTTTTCCCCACCAATTTTCCCATTCAAGTATTTCCAACATATTTCCATGCCGTTCCTATTACTCCTTATATATTAAGAATAATTTGTTGAATACTATCTTTACAGCGCTTTAGGAAAAAATACCTGTCCATTCCTCAAGTTGAAAAGAATAGTTACGTTTTACCATTATTGATCTGCACTGAAGGAGGGCAGTCAGTAAGTCAGGTCTCACATTTGCTAGTACCAACAGAGTTCAGATGAGTAATACTCAACAAAAATGCTAGTTACCTGTGAGCCAATTTCAGCCCATCCCTGTCCAACTGCTTCAGCAAATTTCTTTCTGAAGATGTGGTCAAGACTTTCCACTCTTTTCAGGATACTATCCTTAGGGTTCACTGTGCAATTCTAAAAGTACAGGAAGGACGGCAGGGGAAGGAAAGGCAAAGAAAGGACATTTTACTTGAAAACCATTTTAATGATTTAATCACATTAGTCCTGTGTCACTTTGTAACATTTCTCAATCAGCTCATCAGCATAAATAAAATTGGAGTATTTTAAAAAAGATAGAATCATTGTATACATTCAACAGCTTCCAGTAACTAAAACTTCATGACTCACATGCAACTAGCTGCAACTAACCCAACTAATACGCGAGTAGCACCATTGATGTTAATGTCTTTAAAGTTAGAAATATGCTTAAGTTGCTGAACGTGGACATGAGATCCTCTGAGTACATCCTCCTCCTCTTCTTTGTCTCCCTTTTATATACCCTTCTTTTTCCATCTGATACATACATAAACAAATCTTAATATTTAGTGCAGTACCAAAAAGATTTAAGAACTTATATGTTCCAGTACACATCAGCTAGACAGAACTGCTTTCTAAAATGAGTAATTACATTTAAACCATCCCAATTAAAATGTACTTCAAAAAATGGTTGTTAATAAAGGAGTTTCCCAAAACATGTGCATCAGATCTATAGGTGTATATTTTACTTGAATGGTAATTCCAAGAATCTTTCACAAATCTTCCTTCTCGTCACTTACATTGAAATACATGATGAGAGTATCTGATGGTTTATCAGCTGCTGAGTTTAAAATCATAATCAATTGCTGAATGTTATTCATTGCAGCTCTGGAAAAATACAATAAAATGCATAATAAACATTAAGGTTGGCTTGACAATTTCCAGAAACTGAACAGCAGTTCTACAAACAAACAAACAAAATTATAATTTTAGTTCTCTCCCCAGTTATCAAACAACCTGCTGGGAAAAACTGTAGTACTGTTAACCATTGTGAATTCTAATAATCTGATTTATCTAATCATCTAATTATTAGAATGATTACAATCCATAAGTAAGTAATCAAAAGAACGTAAATTAAGTAATAAATACTAACAAGCACTTTTAAAAGCAATGAAATGGTAGAATTGCAATCGTTGCATCTGAAAATATTCAGTAAAATCAAGCAACTCCCTAACAAAAAACCTCTTTGGCTTTTGTACAAAACTAATACAAAAGACTAGTGAATGAAGACAGCTTTTATGTTTCAAGTCACCTGTTCACAAGTGTAATAAGATGTATTGAAATATGGCAGTCACAAGAAAATACAGCCTTTTTAACACAGATGCTTTGAAAAACCCACATTTTTCAGAGGAAGAGCTGTCAACATTCCTAGTGGCAACACCATGAGAATACAGAGTCTTCTCCCTCCCTGGATCTGAACCCAAAAGTCACATTAAAACTTAAATTCTTACTTTAACTCCAATTCCTTCTATTTCCAACAGAAAGGCTACAATTTCTGTAATCCTTATTCTACCTGCTGTATCTGTAGCTAGGTTAGAAGGATCTTAAATATAAAATCTTCTTAACTTTTAAAGTATTATGGGTGGAGAAAAGGATGTGGACATTAAAGAAATTTTCCAGTGTTCCCAAGAAATACAACCAGTATCTTCTTAAAAAGTAGAACAAAAATTCTTTATTGTCTAGATGAAAAGTAGATAAAAAATGTGAATCACATTTTATTAACTTGGATATACTGAAGTATTGAAGTATGCCTCCATATATGATATTATTGGCATTATTTTACAGGTACAGAGTAAAAAAAAAAAAAACAAAAAACACTAAAACAAGCCCCACTGACTATTTGTACCTCTGCTTAATGTCTAGAATTTTCTTGCTAAAAACAGGTTCAAAACTACAAGTAATATCCATTGATTCATATCTAATGCCTTAACATAGAAAACTACTAAAGCTAACCCAAGTAACAGTAGTACTTCAGAAAAGCTGTAATAATTTAAAGAATTAGGAATACTTTGAAGACAAGTGCATAGGATCCTGTTGTTTATTCCACAAAGTTAAACGCCTTGTTAGGGTGAGTATCTCTCTGAAGAAAGCATTTTTCAGCTTCTCGTCTAGAACTGAAATCCTGATGACAAGCATTTTTCACGACTTTCAGAAAGATCATTATTTTAAGATAACAGAACATGGCCTCTTCTCAAATAGCACATATTATCCAGGAGATGACTGAAATATCTATAGGTGGGAAAATAAGAACAATAATGATCTTGTCGTACAGGACAAGACGATATGTGCATGAGCTAGCATCTAAACAGCCCCCGTTTCCAACTTTTGGGGGTATCATGTATTGTTCTGCCTTTATTATTTTCACATACATACAGAACTAATAATATATCCAAGACATCTATAAGTACTAATGTAGCCTGGCTTTTTTTTTTAAACATATTTCAAATTGTGTATTAAGTAACAGCATTAAGTTTCTATTCTTTTAGAAAAGTTAGTGTATTAATTTCTCTCCTAACATCTAAGAAACAGTTTGATTCTTCCAGTGGTATTGTTACTTTCTGAATTTTTCATTGTGGTTTTTGTTTTTTGGTGGGGTTTGTTTGTTTTAAATTTCTGTGCTATTTAACTTCAATTTGGCTCATATCACTCAGAAAATAAGTGGAGAAAGAAGAAAAATATGTTCAATCATTACAACTGTAGTAGTGCAAAGAGTCATTTTTCTTTAACCTACTTTTTAGAAGGTTTTTATAAAATCATTTCCACCAAAACTCTACTAGCAATAAGGAAAAGCATAAGGACAGTGGAAAAAAATAAAATGAAAACACACAACCCGTTCTTATTATGCTCTGAACTAGTACTTACACCTACTTTATCTACTGCTTTCTATATAAATGACCAGATACAAATCCACTGATGAAAATTTTTAGATTCCCACCAATTTCAGGGGACTTCAGAGCAGATCCTAAGTGTCTAGGTCCAGAAAGAAGACATTATAAGAAGATTCAAAGTAATAAGTATGGTGCTTTCAACATAACCTGTAAGGGGTTCTACTTAATGCAGGGAGAGTTAATGATACATGTTCCACTCTATGCCGGTGATCAAAGGTTTACTGCCATCTAGTGACAGTTCTGTGGCTTTACGAAAAACAGTTACTACAGCCCTAATCACTGCTGGTGAATAAGCCTTCACTTGAACTGTCTTAAATGATGCCCAGTTTTGGAAAACTCAAGAGAAAAGCCCAAG
>VYZW01014035.1:684-19606 GCA_013401315.1 Balaeniceps rex | reverse complement strand
GGTGTGTTATCAACACCTTTCTAGCTACCAATACAAAGTGCAGCACTATGAGGGCTGCTATGGGGAAGATTAACTCCATCTCAGCCAGACCCTATACATCATGGAAACCAACAAAAATTCAGCTTTTCTTCTGCTCCCAAACTTCCTTAAATTTTATCATGGCCTTATCAGATAAAGAGGTGATACTTTCAGTGTCCTGGTTCTGGCCTGGAACTCAGGACAGCTGGGATTTTTTCTTTCTCTGTCAATAACAATCACTCTTTGACCTTGGGTAGGTTGTTCTTTGGGTATGTGCCTTCATTTCCCCTTCTACTCTGTGCATGTTATTCTCCTTTAGAGACCATATATTATCTTAGAGATGTACAGTGCCTAACACAAGAGAAAAAATGAATAATGAAATGTCTGTGGAATGATAAATTTCTGGCTCATCTGACCTAGAATTCATAAATAGGAGGAGACTTTAAAAATCAAACAAAAATCACAGCAGTTTTGATCCATTCAGGACATCGGATCGGGAGAATATTTTAGGCATTAGAGGAATACAAGCAAGCTTATGGCATTTTTGTCCAGTTAAAAGCTTTCTTTCCTGCCTTCTTTTGCAGACAAAAAAACCTGTACATGAACCCAAGATATAAAAATAGCCAGTTTCTGTCTTTGATTGAGGGAGAAAGACACAAGCCAGATTTATTGGCTGTCTAGAGACCTTATGTTCAGTTTTCTCTTGTCACATTCACACCAATTAAATGTGAGAGTTTATATGTTGTCCTATCTGTAAAGATGACAGCCAGATCCTTGTCTGGCTCATTTAATTGTCTCTGTGGGAGATATTCCCCCACCCTTGTATAGCAAACAGTATTTCATATACCTACTATAAAACCTTGCTTGCCTAAATATTTTCAAGCAAAAAAAATTGTTCAGAAAAAGTGATATGTAAGAGAAGATTGTATTCCTTTCTCTCACAATTTTTTTAAATGGAATTTAGAAACATGTTACTAAGTTGAAGGTGAAACACCATATATAATACCTGCTGTACCTATAAAGACATGTATCACAAGGAAGTGTTCCAGCCAGGTGTGTTGCTAGCATGCACAATTAAGTTGCTGTTGCTACCTGGAATGCACAATCAGAAACTAAAGGTCCAGTGAAGTCATTATGTTCCAAAACAAAGCATAAAAAAGCAGGCAAAGTCTTCCAGGTGAAGTAGGTGATCCTTTCCTTTATATTTTTTCTCATTGCAAGACTTCACTCTTCTGCTGCACCTTCTTTAAATATCTCTTTTATTCAGTTCCAGGGTATTAGCTAACTACACCACAAAGCTCAGACAAGATAGATATTTAGTATATTTCCATATACCTGAAAGCCCACAGTGGCTTTTCCATCTTTTTTAACAGGATTTAGTCAATAGTAGGAAAATCAGCAGATGAATTTTAAGCATGGACATAGTTAAGTAATTTACCAGATTTTTTTGACCAGCAAAACTGATGAAGCTCAGAAGCTGTTCTTTGTTGTAAAACTGGATTCCTGGGAATCAAGGGAATCTGAGAACTAGAATACCCTTGAGAAGTTAGAGAGTAAATGTAAAAATATTTGGCAAATTATATAAAACATGTGATCTTCACATGAAATATTTCCTAAACAATCTTAACGTTTTACCTCTCTACAGAATATTAGACCAGTCTTTTAAAGCTAAAAAAAATCTGCCTTTTAATTATAAAGTACCCATGATTAAATGCAATGTTGAACTTCAAGTATTGTGTATTCTATTTTTTCTAATTATTCTATCTTTATTGATGATTTTCTCCTTCATAATTGCAAATCCAGTCCTTTGTTATTTTGTGACTCCTCCTGTGAACAAAACTGACCTAACAGCCTGTTACTTGGTTACAAGCCGCTATAAAATGAAAAGATTGAGAATTGATAATATTCCAAATGGAGATTTTTAAGAAACGCTGATAGTATGTCCTAATTGTGTCAATGAACTGAGGCTGTATTTCCAATAAAATTGGAGCCATATACAATAGCTGTTGAAAGTGATATATTTTCACTAGGATGTGTGTTTTATGAGATATATTATGAAGTCTTTACATACATTAACTAGTACTATATTCAATTACTGTTTCCACCAGCTTCATAAGTACTGTTGAAAATAGATAAAGGTATCAGAATGTATTTCAAAATGAAAACATAATGTGACTATTTCATTATTTTTCTGTTAATGAGAAAATGTCTGCATTTCATCTCTTTTTTTTGTTGTTTCAATGGAAGTTCAATGATATTCTGTGTTTTAAAGTCACAAATTCTGTGTTTAAAAATGGGGTTTTTTTCAGCATTATCCAGCAAAGCTTTATTGCAAGTAATTCTTTTTAGCATTTCTTCTAGATTAAAACTTTCCCCGTTACTTCCGTTTACATGTCTGATACATAGAGTGAGGTCTAATTTTACTTTCCAAATCCTTTCTGCTTTACTGAAGCAGAGAAGGAGGACGTCATCTCCAGCTTCTAAGAATCATCTTTTTGCAAGTTGCAGCTATTGAGATCTGCTTGAAGTTAAAATAGATCTGTTCATTTTCTGACTACCACTCAGTACAGTTCAGTGAACTGTCATGCTGAAAAACAAGTAGACAGTTCCTGGAGCAATGCATTACATTTGCATCTTAGATTACTTTGAACATATTCATTTTAGTTCATTCTTTGAAGCAATTTTCCACCAAATCAGCAGTACTCCAGCAGGCAACTTATACCTTTCTGGCACTTTCAGCTTGTGTTTATAAAGCTGGTTTTCATTCAGATCATGAACCATTTCGGGAGGTAGACTTTACCTTACAGTTTAGCCCAGGTTTTATTAGCAGCTGTGATATAGCATAATGATACAATAAATATAATTTGTAACTGGAGGCATCCTGTTACCAGTAACTTCTCCCACTTATGGGTGGGATGAGTTAAGAAAAAACAGTATTCAATTTCTTGCTGTTTCAGTGGTTTCCCTAGATTATTGACGTTCATCCTTAGGTTCTCTGAAAAACAATGGTTCCATGTTAGGCTTCTGTGATTTCACTGATGGAAAATAATTTAAAGAATAGTGCCTGCAACGAGACAGTGTGGGTTTTTAATGGCTGTTAATTAGTGACATATGCTTGTTTGAAAAAAGGAAAAAATGCCAAGTGACCTACATATCCCCTGTAATGACTTTGCCTTTAGGTCCTGAAAACACTCTGAGTTTTGGGGGGATTTTTTTTTTCCTGCACTAGAAATATACAGGACTCTACCAGCAAGACAAAATGTATTGCAATAACTATCTATGTTAGTGACTGTAATGTCATAGTCAATGATGCATTCCTGATTTATTCCCTTACTGCAGTAAACAGTCACCTCCTTTTTTAAATTGGTGACTACAGGTATACAAAACTTCTTAATAAAACATAAAATTCAGGAGAAATTGACCAATATTCAGTTTCTAGGCCCAAAGCAAGATCTGTGTCTTATTCAGTGTAAAATATTTTGAAAGTGAAGGACTTGTTCTAATTTGAGCTGTCTTAGGTCTATATTCTAAATTGTTTAAGGTAAAAAAAATTCAAATTCAGTTTTTCCCATCATGTTGTTTTTGAAAGACAAAAATTGTTGGAGCCCCTAAAACACTGAATTAATCTAATAGCTCATAGTTTCAGGGATAATTTATACTGGCCCATATTGATAAATAAGAGAAAGAGGGGACCAGAAAACAGTGGACAAAATCAGACAGTCTAATGTTTAGACTTTAATAATAAACAACGTAATGTAGGAGATTGGACTGTCTTTAAACCCTTTGACAACCCACAGTTTGACTGATTTGGAGACAATTAATGCACGGGAAGAGGTGGGTTGTGCCACTGTGCCAGCTACATGCCAGTCTCTTCCTGCCATTGCCTCCTGGCATCACAACAGTTGTCCCCACATATCATGAGCCTCCACCACTCCAATATTTAGAAATAAGATGTAAGGGAACCTAAGGGTTATGATACCTATACTTGCCTTGGCTAAATCCTCAATGTTATCTTGGACATTGTGATTGGAATTAATACTTTTTTTTTTTCTCCCCCTAATTTACATCCATTCTAATGTCTCTTTTTTTCTTCTCCATTCACTTGTTCCTTTCCTATCTCTGTTTCCTGTTTTCTGTTTGAAAACAGCCTGACTTTGCCAGCCAAGACAGATTTTTTGCAGTACTGCTGTGAGCCTGTGACCACAAAAGAAGTTGAAAGCAATGCCTTAAATGCTATAACATTGACACAAGTTTGCCAGATCTTGGAGTAACTGATAAAACCACATCCTATGCCTGTTTTTTTTTTCTAGCAATAGACATGTATGTAAGAATGAAGAACCAAGGCTGAAGCTGTTTCTTTTTTTTTTCCTTTTCTTTTTTCCCCCACCCTTTTTCTCTTTTGTCCTTGTTTTTTTTGTTTGTTTTCAGGAAATAGAATTGAATTCCAACAAGAACAACTGCTCAAGCCCTTCTCAATAAATTTCTCTTTCTTTCCGAGAAAGCGTAGTAATTACTGACATTAATACCATCTATAAGACTGTCAAACAAGGTAAGGATTTTTTATAAAAATATATTAGTGAATGGAAAAAGGAATGGAGTGAAATCTCTGCTTAATTCTTTACATTTCAGCGTAAATGGCTTTAACCATTTTTTGTTGTATTCCTTAGAAGTGGTTTAAAAAATCTTGTGCTTGTTGTTTTTCAGAGGGTGAAGCAGGCTGAGGTCTCTGTATAAAAAACATCAGAGTTAACTGCTTAGTATTGTGCAGTGACATTAACATATTAAGAACCTTGTCCTTCTCAGACTACTTATTCCATAAAATTTCATATGTTACAGTCCCAATTTGGATAAAGAATTTTTCTGATTTTGTTTTGACTTTTAGATTTTTGAGTTTCAGGCTGTGATGTGAAATTCAGATGAACTGAACACCCAAGAACTGAAATAGCAGGGAGGGTTCATTTGAACCTCTCTAAACAAAAACCATTAGCTTTCATTTTTCTGTTCTACCAAGAGTGTGGAAAAAACCCTGAAGGGAAATTAAATCATTTTTACATATTACTTTAAAGATAGCTGGGTATAAATTCAATACAGGTCCCCAAATGAAACAATAATAGAAAGAAGCTGGAAGGCTGGACTTCCATTCAGAGTCCATATTAATATCTGAAAACATTCAGAGTCAGAACCAGGTTCAGTCTGTTACGAAAGACAAGATAAGACTTCAGTGCATCTGATGAATGTGTTTTGTAAATATACGTTATTATGATGTGCACCCCAATGTACGGGTATGACTTCAATAAAAACAACAAATAAAAAAAATTCTATGTCAAAACCAATTCTCAATACAGATTCCTTTTTCTCAGGCATATATCAAGTAGTGATTTTCATAACAAAGAAAGATTCCAAATATTTTTTTTGGACATTAAACAGAAGTGAACTAAAAATGAATTTGAAACAATATCTGAATTGCTATCTTAGGATATGAGAAAGTTAGTGGAATAGATTTTCAAATATGATATAAAATTGTTATTGAAATTCAGAGGTGGCTGAAGAAAAATCTAAAGATGACTGGTAGAGATTTTTTTTCTGAACAGGTTTTCTGGCACAAGTTTTAGCATCCTGAAGGGTATTAAAACTGAATTTTTTTCAGGCATCAAATAGAGTTAGAACAGAAGGATCCATAATTCCTTACTTATACCATTTGGGCAAAAATCAAGGAGGTGGTAAATATTGATGTCGCTAGAGAAGGTTATTAGCCAGAATGGCATTTTATTAAGCAACTAGATAAGCTACTTCCAGTCCCTACCTGGACATTGTATTTGAGCACACTGGCTGGCATGGACCAAAACTTTCTCAGGGGATTTTTCTATTGTTTTAACTGTATGATAACCACTTGTCACTGCTTGTACCTGTGGCTTGGCCCTGTCTATTCTATTAGTATGAGTCTATCCGGACCGACAACAAAACTAAGTGGCTTGTAAAATGACCAAAAAAGAAACAAACCTAATTTTATATGTCTTCAAACTGAACATAAATAATTATATGAATCAGGTATTGAAAAATAAAATTTACATTTATTAACAAAAGTTAGAAAAAGGATTAAAAATATTGACATTGCAAAATAATGTTGACATTGCAAGCAAAACATGAGCACTGAGGTCAGAAGCAATCATCTCACAACCTGAAGACCGTGCAGTCACTGAACAAGGCTCCTCTTCTGAAGGAAAATTTGATAGAAAAGCCTGCCTCATATAAGGATGTTGGCACAGATAACAGCTAGCACACAGCTATTGCTTATTTTTTGTCTTTGACTGGAGAAATGCCACTAGGATTATATAGAGAATCTAACATAGATGAATGAATTTGTTCTGTCCCGCATACATTTTTCTGTTAGTAGTCCAATGATATTGCCAGCCAATCTGCTACAACATTTAACTTATTTCAAGGGAGATGGGGGAACATTTACTATATATGGTATTCCCTTGCCTATATGGTTATTTTTATTCTAGAGTTAAGTGAATATAGCATTCTGTATCAACAAGAAAAAAACCCAGAGTTTTAAATTAATGGCCATAATCCTTACATAAAATGCTGAAGCAATCGCATGAATAAAAAAATTGAATTTCTCAGAAGCTTAGAATAGGAAAAAAAAATAAACATCTTGGATATAAAATGACATGGAAGTCATGTAAATTATTAGCCTGGATTTAATAGCTAATAATGGGACTGTCCTGGTTTCATCTGAGTTAGAGTTACTTTTCTTCCTAGTAGCTGGCATAGTGCTGTGTTTTGGATTTAGTATGAGAAGAATGCTGATAACACACTGATGTTGTAGTTGTTGCTAAGTAATGGTTAGACTAGTCAAGGACTTTCTTTTTCAGCTTCCCATGCTCTGCCAGGTGCACAAGAAGTTGGGAGGGGGCACAGCCCAAGATAGTTGATCCAAATTGACCAAAGGGCTATTCCATACCATGTGACGTCATGCTCAGTATATAAACCGAGGGGAGTTAGCCGGGGGGCAGCGATCACTGCTCGGGGACTGGCTGGGTGTCGGTCGGCGGGTGGTGAGCGGTTGCATCACTTGTTTTCTTTTCCCTGGGTTTTGTTTGTCTCTCTCGTTCTCCTTTTCATTACAATTATTATTATTATTATTATTACTATTATTATTATTTTATTTCAATTATTAAACTGTTCTTATCTCAACCCGTGGGTTTTCTTACTCTTGCCCTTCCGATTCTCTCCCCCATCCCACCGGGGAGGGGGAGGGTGAGCGAGCGGCTGCGTGGTGCTTAGTTGCTGACTGGGGCTAAACCACGACAGGGACTTAAAGTAGGACTTTGTAAATTTTTTAATAGGGTTTTCATGCCTAGTTTAACTTCTTTTTTTAACAGAAGCTGAATAAGTTTTGTGTATTTTTGGCAATGTTCTTTTATAATGTTCTTCCATAAAAGGATTATTTTCATAGATATATATGCTTTAGTTCCCCATCTAATCCTCACATTCTTTCTAATTCTCAAATAGAGGTTCTAATCTGTTGTTCTGGGGACAATTATTGTGCTGGCAGTGGAATTTTCTGGTGACGACAATAAGGGGACTGATTAAGAAACTCTCTGAAAAAGCTATGTTTTTAGAAAATTATTTTAACATGGTGAATCATGTCTGATTTCAGTCTCCAGTGGCCTAAGAATAAAAGATATTTAATAAGCTTGATTATATATTTATTGGCAGGTCCCTACTACATTCAAACAATGACTTGTCCTTTATGAACCCTGGTGGGGATATTATTATTGTAATTGTGATTTTTATCATAGTAGTACTTTTGTTCCTATAACTACGTACTCTAATAATATATACAGTAAAACGCAAATCCTGTTCTATTATGCTTGGTAGATAAAATACATAACGAAGAGAAGGTTGTCATATAATCAAAGCCACACAAAAGATACACAGGAAAAGCAGGAAAAGAATCCTTTTCCTAGAGCCAGTGTATAGTAGGCAAAAAAAGTTCTCAGGTGCACAAGACAGGGTAAGTTTCATGCCTGTACCAATGTCAGCTGTGGATATAGAAAGGATTATTTCATCAGACTGTGGAGTGTAACTTAGCTACAACTTGACAACAATTCTCTCAAAGTTTTGAGTGAGAGTTTACATTCTAAAACAGAAAAAAAAATCCCAAATACTTCTCACATTTCACTTCTAAAAGCAAAGGAAACAAAACACTCAAAGAGAAACACTTGGAATTGATAACAGAGCAATGTCAGAATCAAAGCAGGCAGTAGTCTTGCATCTTCTACATTTCAGGTATTCCACAGGGATAAACATTTGTTGAAATGTAGAAGTTGTGCTTAGAATTCAGAAATGCTCCTTAGATGTATAGATGAGAGGCCAATCCTTGGTACAAATTTGAATATCATCAAAGAACTTCAGAATCTAGCAGCTCACTCCAGCACGAGGGAAGGAACAGAGCAGAAATTTTACCCTTAGCTCTCTTTTGGCATTCATGCTTTCTTTGCATATGTTGGATAAGTGTTGTAAAAGTCATTTTAGCAATCAAATGTCTCTGAAGGAATTGACAGATCAATCAGGCAGGATCAAAAGGACAAGTCCTTTGGAAATTCTTGGAATAAACGCATATGGGGATGAAGTTTTGATTTTCCTTATCTTTCCCAAGCTTCTTATTGTCCTCAGGGAAGCTTTAAAAGGCAACGCATACTCTCCAAGTGACTATGTGGACAGACTGTAGCCATACAGAAAGAATTTGTGGCTCCTGCTCATATGTCATGTCAAAGTTACCACTGCCATTTATGATCCCACCACCTCTTCCCTCACCTACTCCTTGAGTACTTATTCTCAAATTAACAATATATCTCATAAAAACTTTGTGAGGACACAGGGAATAAAACTCATCACAAAGCAAAAGCCTCTTACAGGTTTCTCCTCAGACCCCTGAGAGTATTTTCTGTGAGGATTGCATCAGATAATCTTCACTCAAGCAGCTACAAATGATCACTTCCAAATGGCACAAGGAAGACAAATGCAATATCAGTTCCTCACCTTCAGAGAGCTTTACAGCAGGAGGCCACTACGCTACAACTCATTGTATTTACCATCCAAAGGTGACCCAGGTAACTGTATTGTCCACCTGCACCACAGGCAGTACAAAGAAGAAAGCTGTCCCTGCTGAAGGTGTCATGAAAGTTCACTTGTTTTGGGCAGCTCGTGCCATGGCCAACACAGATTCAAAGAGTTCCCTGTGCCAAAGTATGTTTTAGGTGGGTTTCTCTCAAGATTATGGACATCCCAAGGACACAGTGGGGGTAAAGTCAGCTCAATACACCTGCAATTACTCCAGGGTTATCAAAGTTCAGTCCATATATAATGAAAACCGAGATTTAAAAGTCTGTCAAATTCATACATCAGGCAGGTGTGCATAGAATCAATCTACCACAAGAGCTTTAGATCAGAAAATCTCAGGGAAAGGATGTAGGAAAGCTCCCTAGAAGCATTTTATCATCTATAATGCTAAATTGGCAACATGCAGCATGTGTTAAAGGGGACGTTTTAGTTTCCGTGTTTAATTGAATAAAAGTGAATATAGTAATTTAGCACCTGTGGAAGAAAATCATACATAATTTAAATGATTTTGTATGGCTGTGCACAGTGCTTACATTAGTTAAGCCCTGAAAGCTAGGGCAAGACAGGAACAAAACAGCCACTCAGACAATAGCACAGTAAGGCAAGGATTTGTGATATGGGATTGAAATATGTGGTCCTATAGAGGTTAACAGCAAACTCATGCTGGTTTCCAATGGACTAAATATTCATGTAGCCTTAAAAAACCCCAAACAATTCCTACAACTCTTTCATATGGAATATTTGTAATATGTTCTCAAACTTTCTGGTACAATACCTTACACTTCAGAGATGGCCTAGATTTGCAAAGTTTGCTTCTGAAGCATCCGAATTTAGATTGATATTGGGTTTTTTTGTATTTTTTTGTATTTTTTTTTTCTTTTTATCAGGAAAAATTAAATGTCATTGTCAGGATGTAACTTCTGATTTGCTTTTGGTTTCTATAAATATGATTAAAATTCTCCCCCTGTCCCTGGCACAACTCCTGGCCTTCTACATACAGGGGGGGAATCTATTCTCTAGAGTCTTATTCTCCAGTCTGAATTTTCAACTGAAAAATAGTGCTTTAGCTTGTGCTGGCCAGCTAGTAATGATGATAGGGAATTTTTATTCATCTAAGAACATTTCCATTCCAAATTTAAATCTGTTGTTTCAACTCGTCCCAAAATGGAGAGATAAGACATTCAGAATTGGATTTAGCTCCCAAAACCGTTCACAAAACAAGTGTCAAAAGATAAATGTCACATCTAGGATTCTGACTTTTGCCTACCTCCTGTTCCTCAAACATTTGGTCAGAAGAAATAGAATTCAGATTTTCGTAATCCTTCAGGGACTTCTCAGCCTTATGGAAAGGGCAATACATTTTAAGCCACTTAGAAGTGTGTTGCCAGTGAAATCAGATTGTACCAAGAAAAGTGCCTGCTTTGAAAATTCACACTTTCGAGAAGCTGTTTAAACACATTCATTTCAATTTCTTTCTTTAGATATGTGGCATTCTCCTAATTCTCTTTATACATTTTCAGAAAATCTCTATTGAACGATAGTTTTGGACAGTCTTGTCTTGGTATTCGCTCTTCAGCAGCTTGTAAATTTGATCTACACCAGAGGAGGATGATCATATTTCACTCTCTGCAGAAGAATAACTTCCAACACTCTTCTCCAGGATTTGTTATATCTTAACAGAACAGTATAAGTAACTGAACTTATATTGTTTGGATTTTTTTCTTTTCTTCTTTTTCTCTCACAGCTGTAAGGTAGTTTGTGATTACAAAATGATATCCAAACTGTTTTCTTTCTCAAGAATCCTTTCATTCATCGTCCTCTCATGAATATGGCATGCATGTTTCTGGGAAAGGACAAATTTCTTATATAACAGAATTTGCATGTTTCTTTTAAGCCCACCTTATTGTGGTAATAACTGACTGATAATGAACTGCAATCACCCTTTCTATGGCAGGGAGTGCAAATACTTAACCACCGTATATCCACCAGAGAATCTCTATGATATATACGATGTATTTACAAATGCGGGTATCAGTGAAAGACATACTCTCAAGCAGCTTTTCCTCACCATTTGGTTTTATTCACAATACTGTCAAAATTATGTGGTTATGCTTTTTCTTTCTTTTCTTTTTTTAAATATGACGGCTTTGTTGATCCAAATTTTTAAATGATACCTAATGATATTTTAAATGATAACCAAATACCAGATCTACAGCTGCCTTCCATAAACTGGTGTATCTGCTGGAGTTCTGATTCCAGATGTATTCCTACATAAACAGTACATAGAGCTGCACTGTGGCTGGAAAGGGAAGGGGAAGGTACTTTAACTTGTAACAGCAATTAGAAACTTCCTTTCTCAGCCTGCAGTAAATTCCACATAGAAACACATGTGATATTATTTTCTCTAAGAAGTTCTAAACCAGGCGACCGATAAGCCAGCGGGATGCACCTGGGAGGGGATCATTCTGTTCTCACCTTGCTCCTTCTGATGCTTCCCCAAGCCCCTGCTAGTGTTCATGAATGAAAATTGCATGCTGTAGAAGGCAGAATATACGTCTTGGCTCAGTAAAAGCTCATACTGTATTAAAATTTTCAGAATGGATCCAGATTTAGTGTATTCATGTGTGTATTCATATGAATATTGTTACTACTTTGTGTACTTCTTCCAATTACGTAAGTTAAATATAGCAGTAAATTATATTAAAACTGTTTTGCACTTATTTTGTCCCTCTCCTATTCATGGACAAATGCTTCAGAAACGTATGATAATTAAGTCTTAAATGTGTCTACACGGTAGTTAAGTATGAGTTTCATACTTGGGAATCAAAATACCATAACAAATACAAATTTCCATCTAATCTAATGTACAGCACATGACCCATTAAAAAAGCTCTTCTACCAAGTTTCAATAACACTCTTTAAAAAAAAAAAGGGAAAGATTTTATCACCTATTTCACGACACACGTTTGTCAAAACAGTTGTGATTTTTAGATCATTTTACTTTATATTTATATGATCCATATAAACAAGTGAGTTTATAGAGTTTTGCAATGATTTCCTCAGCAAACTATAACCCATTGCATGAGGATATGGGCAGTACCAGGACCTGACTTCACAACCCTGGAAACCCCTTCTCAGCCCTGCCTCACCTGAACCACTAGGACTTCTTTCTCTGTAGCCTAACTAATAACTTAAATTTGAAGATGTTATCTATATAACATGCCTCCTGCATCCATATTGTGCCTGCATTTCCTTTGAAGCATATGAGTTCAGACATGACGCATCCAGTATAACTACAACAAACAAAGAAAAGATTTTAAAAAGGTTGAAATAGAGCTTTCCTACATCCTTTCCCTGAGATTTTCTGATCTAAAGCTCTTGTGGTAGATTAATTTTATGCACACCTGCCTGATGTATGAATTTGTGACACCCATTTACAAGAAGGGCCAGAGGGAGGATCTGGGGAACTACAGGCCCATCAGTCTGACCTCAGTACCAGGGAAGGTCAGGGAGCAGATCATCTTGAGTGCCATCATGCAGCACGTCCAGGACAATCAGAAGATCAGGCCTAGTCAACACAGGTTTCTGAAGTGCAAATCCTGCTTGACTAACCTGATCTCCTTCTAGGACAAGGTGACCCGCTTAGTGGATGAGGGAAAGGCTGTGGATGTTGTCTACCCAGACTTTAGTAAAGCCTTTGACACTGTCTCCCACAGCATTCTCCTGGAGAAACTGGCTGCCCATGGCCTGGACAGTCATACTCTTTGCTGGGTAAAAAACTGGCTGGATGGTCAGGCCCAAAGGGTGGTGGTGAATGGAGTTAAATCCAGTTGGAAGCCAGTCATGAGTGGTGTTCCCCAGGGCTCAGTGTTGGGGCTGGTTCTGTTTAACATCTTTGTCAATGACCTGGACAAGGGAATCGAGTGTACCCTCAGCAAGTTTGCAGATGACACTAAGCTGGGAGGAAGCGTTGATCTGCTTGAGGGTAGGAAGGCTCTACAGAGGGACCTGGACAGGCTGGATCAATTCGCTGTGACCAATTGTATGAGGTTCAACAAGGCCAAGTGCTGGGTCCTGCACTTGGGCCACAACAACCCCATGCAACGCTACAGGCTTGGGGATGAGTGGCTGGAAAGCTGCTTGGCAGAGAGGGATCTGGGGGTGTTGGTCGACAGCCGACTGAATATGAGCCAGCAGTGTGCCCAGGTGGCCAAGAAGGCCAACGGCATCCTGGCTTGTATCAGAAATAGTATGACCAGCAGGACCAGGGAAGTCATCCTTCCCCTGTACTTGGCACTGGTGAGGCCGCACCTCGAGTACTATGTTCAGTTTTGGGCCCCTCACTACAAGAAGGATACTGAGTTGCTGGAGCGTGTCCAGAGAAGGGCAACAAAGCTGGTGAAGGGTCTAGAGAACAAGTCTTATGAGGAGCGGCTGAGGGATCTGGGGTTGTTTAGCCTGGAGAAGAGGAGGCTGAGGGGAGACCTTATCGCCCTCTACAACTACCTGAAAGGAGGTTGTAGCGAGGTGGGTGTTGGTCTCTTCTCCCAAGTAGCGATAGGACAAGAGGCAATGGCCTCAAGTTGCACCAGGGAGGTTTAGATTAGATAACAGGAAAAACTTCTTCACGGAGAGGGTTGTCAAGTGCTGGAACAGGCTGCCCAGGGAAGTGGTGGAGTCCCCATCCCTGGAGGTATTTAAAGGATGGGTAGATGAGGTGCTTAGGGACATGGTTTGGTGGTGGGCAGGTACGGTTGGACTTGATGATCTTAAAGGTCTTTTCCAATCAAATGATTCTATGATTCTGTGAAAGCAGTGACAGCAATCAGGTAAATGAGAAAAGGTCAGAGTATCCTACCTTTTCTCATCCCATTTTTCTTGTGTTTATGGGTGTTTTTTTTTCACTCACATTATTGTGGGTTTTTTTTCTTTTCTTAAAAAGTACCTTCTGTTTCCCATAACTGTAATAAAAACACGTTTCAGTTTGCCTCTCAGATATTCTGAGTGCACACATAGTAAATACCTGTTCACGTAACGTTTCACCATTTTACATTTGCTTGCCAAGTGGTGATTTAATTTATAACTTTATTGGTGCATCTATTCCTTGAACTGCAAAAGTCATTGTACCATTCCTTTAATTATCTTCTCAAGAATCAGCAGTACATTATTTGCAGCATTATTAGCTTCATCAAACGCTTACTTTGTGGTGAAGGACAAAAAAATGCATGCAGGAAACATGATCTAATATGGCTGTGACCTCCAACACTAAGCACTTGGCATGTACTGATGGGAAAGTGAAAAGTAAAAAAAAAGGTTATCAACTGCATTCTTACAGCTCAGGTGCTTTTAACTGATTTACACCATTTATGAGTACATCCACTGAAGTCATCCTGAAGTCAGTGAACTTGGAGTGTAAGCTCTGTTAGGAAATGTTCAAGCTCTCTTTTTGTGTTTGCAGGTGTTTCTGGGGCCTCGATAACAATCACTGTGAAAGCCTCATAATCTAGCATAATTAGCAACGAATGTGGGCACATTTTCTTCAGTGTTACTACAACGCCTTCTTTTCATACCACTTTCACACTTACAAGGATGTACAGCTGACAACAGAGCTTTGGAAACCATCTTCTAATTTAGAGAAAAAAAATCTACACCACAATCTATGTAAACTGTGGGTGTAACCTGGTTTACCTACACCAAAATTCAGGGATGTATCCAAGGAGGTACTTATGACTATATTTTTGCTGGATCTATTTGGTGTTCTTTTTTCCTATGTGGTGATTAGAATTTTTATCCCATTGCTAGAAAGCAATAGCTACTCAAATCTGAATCCAGTTTACTTTATATCTTGGATTTGTGCCTATGATTGACATAGTAATTAAAGATTCCTGCCAAAAAGGTGCTGAAAGTAACTTTTGGGTCAGATAAAAGAGGTTTAATTAGAAAATAAGCACCAAGCTTGTGTTTCCGTATCACAGGTAGCTGTTGCCTGAAATTGTGTGAACGCACAAACAGTGGGACAAGTTCTGACAGAAAAAGCTAGTCATAAGGGGAAAAAATACAGCTATCAAGAGCTGCACTGTTTTCAGCTTGGTTAACAGTGGAGAAAATTTAACCCCTGCTCTTCTTTTCTGCAGTTGAGAGTCACCTTTTTGCTTAGGCTTCATTCTCTAGGCCCAAGCTAGTGGTGGTCTAAAACAGCTACAGTGCACCTAGAATGGCTTGAGTCTGGTACCAGCTGAAAGAAAATAGGTGTTGAAAAATCATGGCTCTTCTGGCCCTCAGAGGAAGGGGGAATCGTGGGTTTTAATGCTCTAATATTTCTGGAAGGTGCCACTGCATAAGGACATTCTTTCCTGAGTTCAAATGCAGTGTGCAATATTAAACTGTAAATTCTGCAAAAAACCCCAAGCCCTATAGCAATCATTTTTTACCACTGTTTATACATAACACTGAAAGCACTCGTATCACCATAGATAGCAACAGTTTCCAAGTTCTGTGAAAATACAAACAGTAGAACAACGGTTAAGACAGTCCCAGATTTCAAGATAGGATTGATGAGGACTTTAAAGGCAAAACCACTATGACTAAAACAGATTAAAGATACTACTGCATTTCAGGGTTGGGTCAAAAAATAGCAGGTTCCAGTGCGGTGAAGCACAGTAAGTTATTATGCTAACACCATATGCTCTCTAAAACTGTAAACCAATTTTCTTTTTCATTCCATAAGATAGCAGTTTGTTTGACTTCTTCAGTGCTAATAGACACCTTTTATGAATCTCTGAGTCTTCACAGGGCGTTTATTTCAGGGCTGGTAACAGTCCGTCCTGGGTCCTACCACTAGTTGTAGTTCCATCTCTCAGCCTTGCTACCCACTTGACTCTTGCTAAGGCAAATGTAGCACTTGCTGTGTTTGGGTTTTTATCCCTGGAGAGCCTTCCAGTAACTAAACTCAGCTTTTGTTTAACTATTACCTACCTGAGTGTACCTTTCCCATCTCCTTCAGTATCTTTCTTATACAAACAACCAACTCTATTTCTTGGTTATACTACTTCCTGGATGCTCAGGTTTAAAGCTGAGCCTGTTAGTCTTGACAAGGCAACATGAATTGGAAATACGCTGTAAACCTGTGAGTATTCCATATAAAAGAAAAAAAATCCCAACAAACAGTTAGACAGTCAATATTTTCCTAATCAATTATCACAGAAATCTCCGGTTCCAATTACATGGAAAAGTGTAGTGATTTCGGACATTGCTGAAAGATAACTGTGTGGCAAACGTTATCTTTTAAAGCCTATCACTCTGCCTGTTATTTTCTTTTAGGTTTGTAGAGAGCAAACACAGAAGAAAACAACTGTGTACAGGGTTCAAATATGTGATTGTTGTCCACTGCCTAAAATGGAAATGGAACAGTCAGTTGCAAGTGCCTCCAGCCCATCCAGGACCGACAAAACAGTTTAATGTTCTTTCGAAGGACTACGCTCATGTGGAGGGTTACCTGGCTTACATTGAGACATCTTTCCAGTCCAAAATCTTATAAAAGCAGTTCATTTGTGGTTCTCCCATATTTCATCTTTCACTGAAACTGGAGGTTTCCTGACAGGTCGGTCTTGTGCTGTGATTCCTTGGAGCTGCTCAGGAGCCCCCTGTCTGTGAGTATGGTTTCCTGCAGCTCAAAGTGTTGGCTGCCCACGTTTCTAGCAGACTGTGAAATCCAATTAATTACACTCTGCGACTCATATTGCAGCAGCACTTAGAGAGCGGCTGCTCTGGTGTTAGGAAGAACAGTTTGTGTCCTAAATAAGACTATTTCTGGATTTCATAGTTTCTCAGGGTCTACAAGACAAGCATGTCTCCTGTCTCTGATTTGCTCCACAAATGGCAATGTTTTACATTTACATCTTTCTTTTGAAAATAGACACTCTTTTGAGGCTATTACCTCAAAAAGGTAAGAATTATAGTTAAGCTTTATCTGCCTTAAAACTACATATGATAGTAACTAAACATTCAATGTGGGCAGTGCACAGAGCTCAGAGAATCTCTTACTGTAATGAGACCCCAGGCTTTCCCCACTTCGAATGTGTCAGTTTTTCAGAGAGTGGAAAGCTCCTTTGTTTTGCTGACACTCAGACTGTATCTGCTATTGATTTTTCTCCGTTGCTGATAATAAAAATGCTCCTCCTGCTTCATCTGCTTCTTTGTTTCCAAGGGACCCTGCAAATCACATGGGTGATGTGTTCCAACAGAGATTAGATCACTTGCTTGCTCATTTGTTCTCACTTTTGGCTTCGAAGTTATTTTTGCAATTTACACATTCAGCAGCTAATGTGCTTACCTCAGACAGCCAGACACACTGCAGTTTCTCCCTTGCTCCAATGTCACAGCCCTGTAAGCTAGTGGTAATTTCATCACCTTTTCCATTTTTCTTCCAAAAATATGACAAAGAAACTCTACATAACTGCCTAGTGGTTTTTTTGTGAAATACTCTTTCAGTAACTAAACCCCACAATATTAACATATAAAAAAATTGATTATAAAAATCATAGTATTATTTTCTATTCTATTTTGATTAAGCTAGCATTCTCTGAGCACTCTTCAAATATAACTTAATGTAATAATACCACAGTGGGATCCAAATTTCAAACCATTTATCTTTGTTGTAATCTTTTTGATAGGCCCTTTGCTGGTTTTGTCAAGAATATATCCATGTCTGAAGTTTACACAATAAACCAGAAGCCACGCAGCTGGCTGGCACCTCAAAGCTGCCAAATGTTAACATGTTCTTTGCTACTGTTGAGTTTTCTAGGAAGAACCAGTCAAGACTTACCTCTCCCNCCTCCCTTTCCTATGCATGCTGACAAAGTGCTTCTGACTGTGACAAGGAAAAAAAGGAGCTGCAATGAAAACATAGCTTAAAAAGTCTATTGTGCAAAAAGACTTTTCTATTTAATGTTTAAACTTCTAATTCCAATGAAGTTTACCACAATAGGAATGTACATCTGGCCTGGTGCCTCCTTATAAGAAGACTTATAAGAAGACCGCTGCTGCTATTTGCAACAGTCCCTCATTTATGCCCACACCCTGGCTAGGACTGTCAGCTGATCCAAACCACTGACATGGACCAGGCAAATGAAGCCAAATCTACCTTATGGCTTCAGACTTGCACTTTCCCTTTGGGAGAGATATACTTTTGACATGGAGTAGCAAATGGCAATTGCCATGTCTATCTAAAAAGATTCTTAGAAGTCATATGAGTAAATAGGTGGTGTCCATAGGCCACAATGAATGAAAGGGTGGTCTCACATTACATATTTCTGTGACACCGAAAGAGTTATAGTGCAGTGATTAATTCCACCACCTAGACAAGGCTTGCAAAACCTTGATTATAGCCTCTGTTGCCAATGCAATTGAAGGAAATGGAAAAGAAAGAGTATGTCTTATTGTTCATATCTGAGACTTCCTGAAAGAACGAAAATAATCTTGCAGAGCCATGGCTGAGAACCAGTCTAATAAGATGCCCTGTTATTCACGTATACAATTACTCAGTGAAATTAGGCCAAAATCATTTTTTTTAAACAGCTTCTAATATCATGATCTAAAACAGTTTATTTTCTTCTGCGAGACAAGTTTGCTGAAAGCTTCAGAGAAGGAACATGTAAGCTATTCAAAAAAATGTCTTGTTTTTCAGTTACACTTCTTTTAACTCTGCAAGCTACCTAAGAAGATCCAATCAAGCTACCTAATGTGGTTCTGCATACTTTATGTCTTTGTTGTG
>VYZW01014034.1:0-20838 GCA_013401315.1 Balaeniceps rex | reverse complement strand
CACAACAACCCCATGCAATGCTACAGGCTTGGGGAAGAGTGGCTGGAAAGCTGCCTGGCAGAAAAGGACCTGGGGGTGTTGGTCGACAGCCGGCTGAATATGAGCCAGCAGTGTGCCCAGGTGACCAAGAAAGCCAATAGCATCCTGGCTTGTATCAGAAATAGTGTGGCCAGCAGGACTAGGGAAGTGATCGTCCCCCTGTACTCGGCACTGGTGAGGCTGCACCTTGAGTACTGTGTTCAGTTTTGGGCCCCTCACTACAAGAAAGACATTGAGTTGCTGGAGCATGTCCATAGAAGAGCAATGAAGCTGGTGAAGGGTCTAGAGAACAAGTCTTATGAGGAGCGGCTGAGGGACCTGGGGTTGTTTAGCCTGGAGAAGAGGAGGCTGAGGGGAGACCTTATCGCCCTCTACAACTACTTGAAGGGAGGTTGTAGCGAGGTGGGTGTTAAAACTCTTTTCCCAAGTAACAAGTGATAGGACGAGAGGAAATGGCCTCAAGTTGCGCCAGGGGAGGTTTAGATTGGATATTAGGAAATGTTTCTTCACTGAAAGCGTTATCAAGCATAGGAACAGGCTGCCCAGGGAGGTGGTTGCATCACCATCCCTGGAGGTATTTAAAAGACGTGTAGATGTGGTGCTTAGGGACATGGTTTAGTGGTGGACTTGGCAGTGTTATGTTAACAGCTGGACTTGATGATCTAATAAAGGTCTTTTCCAATGCAGATGATTCTATGATTCCATGATTCCATGATTTACATTTACATAATTTAAATTGTTTGATGTAATTTAGGATTTACACTGCTGTCTGGAAAAAACTGGCCAACAAACTGATTTTGTGAGAAATAATATTTTTTTAAGAATAGAGTAATATTAAGTAGAAATTATTAAGCAAAAAACAGAGCATTGATCCCAGATTATGTCTCATAATTACAGAAACTAGCTTGTTAGATGTGCAGTCTTAGGGAAAGTTAATTCTCTTCTACCTCTATGTCTGTAACACAAACAGAACTCTAGCTCTGAGATTTTTGGTTTTAGTTTTAAGTTAGTGCTATAAGGAGTTGTAGCAGGTATAGGTAAAGATAGTGTAATTTTAAAGATCTAAATTGTATCTTAACTTGCATTTCCCCTCTTTTGTTTAGACTTCCAGTTTCTTAAGTCACAGCATGATCCATATGAATTGTCTCAGATTCTACACCATAACTTGGAAAGAACATAAACTTTTACTCCCTTTCATGTAAGAGAAGCAGACTTCATGTCAGGACCAGGTGTAACACAAGCCAGTTCGCCTTTTCTCTGAGGAAGACATTTTTCCAATGGATACAAATCCTAAATGGTAATTTTGCTAATATTTGTTTATACTTTGCTCTACTCCGTTGTGAAGCAGAGTTGTAATTTCAGCAGCAGAAGCTGACTAAACAAGCACTGCCTGACTGAAAAAGCAAATGTCAGCTGCTTTATAGTGGACTCTGCTGTTCATAAACACAAATGACAATGTAATCCAGTTCTGCTTTAAATCGCATTTGCAATAATTTCCCTTTTCAGAATGCATTTCTTCAGAACACAGCGTAAGGCTTCTTCACAGTAGATGGCTGAATTAATGCACAAACTTTATACTGAAAGCTGAAAAAGTTATTACAACGTGATACTTATTTTTAGCACTTATCACCAGGAATTTTAATCTTTATCCTGTTTCAAAAACATTTACTTAAAATACCTTTTGCGGTCCACCTGTAAACTGTGATTATTCTCTCTCTCTCTCCAAGGCTGTTTGCTTTACTTCTGGCAGTTGACTGAACACAACAGCACCACTCAGGAAAGGATGTTAAGGGGTTATTTTGTTGCAGTCAGTATCGCTTTTAGGGAAGATGAAGCCCAACCATAGGGCCTGTCTGAAGCATTAGCTCTAAGCCCTGAAGAACCATGTAATTCATCTTGTATTTCGCTTAATGAAAATCTTTGTCTATACTGCTAAATAAGAAAGGGTCTAGGAAGCATGCTTGAGGGCCATGGCTCAAGCAAGCTGGATCCCTGATTCTCCCCACTACCTAATAGTCATCTCATTTCTGGGCTCTGTTTTGGACAGCACCAGTTGGCTCTTTCGTGCATACTTGGCTTTAGTTTGGGAGACAGTTCATTCCAGAAACAGGGTCCAAAAGGGATGGTAGATAGCACTGCATGAGCTTTGGCTCCTCCCAACTACACAGGCTTTATATCCTTGAACACTCCCAGATAACCTCAGTTACGCCCCATTCATGCAACACAGGATTCAGCATCATCCTAAAACAACAACTGCAGATTGGTCTGCAACAGAGAGGTATTACAGAAACTGACCAAAAACCTCCTACAAAGCAACTGTGACCTAAGCTGATAAATGTACATGGTACCTAGAAGAGCCCCAGACATGGATCCGTCCTTGGACTTGATCTGTAAGCATAGTCAGATAGTCTGCTAGACAAAAAGGAAATGCAAAGCAATGTGAAGACAAACAGAATGACAGATACTAATGAGGTTGGTTAGATATTGCTTCATTTTTTATGTCTGATTAGAGTAACTGACATATTTTAAATATTAATTGGATAAGCTGACATTATTTTTACATTAAAGATTTGCATAATGCAAGAGTTATTTCAGCTATCTTGGCAAACTTAATGGAATGAAAATGTTAAAAAAGAGTACTGGTCTAGTCCTGAAGTGCCAAACACTTGAACACAGGTCAGGAGCACTCCAAGAGTCTCTCCTCCATGAAAGCATTTGGTTTGGAAATTGCCCATGGGAAGTACTCATTTGAGCAAAGACTCTCCTGTTGCCAAGTGTTACCTACAGCTTCCATGGCGTGTCAGGGGGCAGGAAGCAGGGCTGGAGACTTGAGGGCTGAAATGGTAACTCTCTATCGAACAATGATTGTGTTGATAAAATTTATGGTGTACTACCTTGCTGGTAAGAAGTTAAATTCCCCCAAAGAACAGGACAGTGAGGGTGGAAGATATGTCATGGAATGTGCATACTGCAAGCTTCAGCAATTGTACAACTATGTAATTTCAGACTGTCCTTTGGCTGGCTGACTGACTGTATGCACGTTTAATTATTGATGGGTCAAAATCCAACAGTAGTGTTCAGTCAAAGGTAAGATCAGGGGTACAATGACTGCAAGGTTTCTGGAAATTCCAGGTAAGTCATGAGAGATGAAGTACCACTACCTTATTAATTGTTTCTTTTACTACAGTCTGAACTCTGTATGGAGCACTTCTGGATAGACTTTCCAAAGCCATCATTCTCTCTGGAGTGGCCACAGAGACCTGAGAAACACCTACAACTACATGTTTTGTCTCCTAGAAATAAAAATCTATCTTCATGAGAAATCTGAAGAACTCTCTATCACAGATACAGGTTGTTTGGGGATATGCGGAGGCAAAGCTGTTTTTCATGTGGAAGCCTCTGGTGACAATCTAACAGATCCTTATCTAGATGGAAAAAAAAATCACATAAAAGCAGGAATCTACTCTCCCTTTATTGAGGTTATATACTGTACAAAAATACTATAATCATTAATAAAAATTGGGAAGCAGTGAGAACTGAAAAGATTGAAGTTGCTTGGTGGAATTAGATCGGTTTTTTTTCAGATGGAAGTATTTTAAGTAGATACTTCAATAGTGTATATATATGTTTATACAATGGATGTGGAAGAACTACTTAACCATCCCTTGTTAAATGATGCACCAAAATCACAACTGCGTGATAGCTGTCCAACCTCCTATGAAACAAGTTCTAGCTGTGATGCAGAACTACATCTTAGGAAATGGCTTCATTCCTGCTATGCCACTTGTTTAATTTCCAGAACACAAAATTGCCAATCCATAAGCTCCAAAAGCTCTGCTTTTGTGAAAGCAAACATGGTGTGTGTGGATGCAAAACAGCGGCTTTCGGTGAACAGACCAAGATACTAAAGAATTCCTGCTCTGTGCAACATGGCCAAGGAATTTTTAGAAGAGTGGAGGGCTTCTTCACAACTCAGAATCACAGAACCTTTTGGTTGGAAAAGACCTTTAAGATCATCGAGTCCAACCGTACCTGTCCACTACTAAACCATGTCCCTAAGCACCTTGGCTACCCGTCTTTTAAATACCTCCAGGGATGGGGACTCCACCACTTCCCTGGGCAGCCTGTTCCAATATTTGACAACCCTCTCCGTGAAGAAGTTTTTCCTAATATCCAATCTAAACCTCCCCTGGCGCAACTTGAGGCCATTGCCTCTCGTCCTATCACTTCCTACTTGGGAGAAGAGACCAACACCCACCTTGCTACAACCTCCTTTCAGGTAGTTGTAGAGGGCGATAAGGTCTCCCCTCAGCCTCCTTTTCTCCAGACTAAACAACCCCACATCCCTCAGCCGCTCCTCATAACACTTGTGCTCTAGACCCTTCACCAGCTTCATTNGGGCACACTGCTGGCTCATGTTCAGCTGGCTGTCGACCAACACCCCCAGATCCCTCTCCGCCAAGCAGCTTTCCCGCCACTCTTCCCCAAGCCTGTAGCGTTGCATGGGGTTGTTGTGGCCCAAGTGCAGGACCCGGCACTTGGCCCTGTTGAACCTCATACAATTGGTCACAGCCCATTGGTCCAGCCTGTCCAGGTCCCTCTGTAGAGCCTTCCTACCCTCAAGCAGATCAACACTACCACCTAACTTGGTGTCATCTGTCAACTTACTAAGGGTGCACTCGATCCCCTCGTCCAGATCATTGATAAAGATGTTGAACAAAACTGGCCCCAACACTGAGCCCTGGGGAACACCACTTGTGATCGGCCTCCAACTGGATTTAACTCCATTCACCACCACCCTTTGGGCCCAGCCACCCAGCCAGAACTCAATCCAAGAAGAGAAGTTCCTTCAAAAGGGCTAATTTCAAATAAATATGTTGCTGTTTAAAAACTCTTCCTCATCATACTAGATCACAGGCTCATTTTTCTTACAAATAATCTTTCCTAAATGTAAATGTTTAAAATTACTAAGATGCATTCCAAGAAAAAAATTAACGCTCAAGAGGCAACTTGACTTGTCTCACATATTTCTAGCTTACTAATAGTAAATATATCTGAGGCTCTCAAATACTAATCCACTTTACCATCAGTAGTAGCATTTGTGACAAAACCATTGTTCGGAATTAAACAGCACTTCCATCCAGGTTTTATTTTTCTATTCTTATACAAGGAAAGTGTGTATGTCTAGATGATACATTTTTGCAAACCATTCGCTTTCTAATTTTGACTTTTAAAAATTAAGGCATTACTGGAACAAAAAGAAAGCACAGTCTCCGATGGTTACTATTTGGCTACATGAGGCTTTGCACAGACAACAATTATCTCAAGAATGTTAGATTAGTTGAACTCAGATCTCATAGTAACAGGATTGTGTCACATTGATTTTGACTGTGTTTTGGAGACTCCAAGGTTTGTTAATAATTCAAACTGTTTTCATGTTTGTCAGCTAACTGGTGTTTCACTGCTACAGGAGCTTACAAATAATGTAAGCAGGTTTCAATTCCATTTACAATATTTACATGCATTTTTATTTGCGTTTCAGCTTGAACAACGAAAATGTACAGACGTTCAAAATCTTAGGCACTTAACACCACGTTAACAGCATTGCAGAGGAATAATTAAATTATTTCCTCTGAAGTTAGACTTTCCTGAGACAATCATATTAATATTGATGTTTCACCATTTGCTGTAAAAGACCTAAATTGCAGCCCAGCATGATGAAAATACTCCTTTTTAAGCGGAGCATCAGTAACTCATGAAAGAAGGACGGGATCTGCCAAGTGCTTTTATGCAATATTCATTTATATGCTAGCTAGAGTTTTAGTATTAAATTACCCCAAAATGCCTAAAGAACTTCCTCTATAAGCATGAGAAAAATTTCCAGAAATATTACCAGATTTTTTTAAGTCTGTGCTTAAAAATAAAAATTCTTTAAGTGCTTTTTGTTTAGTCCTTTCCTACCTGCCACTCTGTAATTGCTTGGTAGGACTTTTCTCCCTTTCCTAAGTGTCATTTAAAATTCACATCCAGAGTGTGTGTGCTGTCCGTTAAGTTTCATTTTCAGAGAACATATCACTGCATCCCTGGCTGAGAGTTCTTCCCCACAGAAAAGCCAGGATGCGCTTTTGGCTCCAAGGATCAACAGAAATTTATGTCAGCTTCATGAAAACATAATACAAAAGACTCATCTTGTCATGTTGACATTAACTTATAAAACAAAGATACAGCATAAAAATAGCAGGAACACTGTACATATAAAAATCAGTGAAATGCTAATTAGAACAGAAATTCTTTACTTATACTGCTGTAAAAATGCATAAAGAGTAAACTAAGATAATGTGAGAGTAGGCCAAATTTTATTCATATTTTTAAATGTGAAGATGATTCAGGAAGATTTATTAACTATACCAGTAAGACTGTTATTTGAGTGGATTCTCCTATTATTCATATTCATTGACTATGCAATTACAGTAGGTCTTTGTTTAAGAAGTAGCAATGTCTTCTGTAAAACTGTGTGCAGTCAGAATGAGATTTTTGTGCTCAAAATACAACTTCAGTGTTTCCAACAGGTGTTTATTCCTGATACACAATGGCTGTTTGCTTTAGAGGCATACCTGGTATGCTAAGCTTCATTGTATAGTCAGTCTATTTTATCAAGGAAATCTGAGCTACAAAAGCTAAATATTTTTTATTGTTTTATACTATTAAAGTAATTTTATAAAAATAAAATACCAACATAATTTTATTTACAACAGGAAAAAAAGCAGCCGTATTATACTTGGCTCAATGTCCATATCTATACAAAGAAATGCCCATTTAACTAAGCTAAAAAAAAAAAACCCCACCCCAAGAACCCTCAGTTCATTAAACATGAGGTTCTCTGGTTTTCTTTTATATTCACTGTAGCGCTATCTTTAAAGTATAATCCCCCTTTTGAAATGCACTTCAGCTAATTAATGAATCTCAGGCTTTAAGAATATAATGCATGCAGTATGCCCAAGCAAAGTCCTTGCAGGTCACAAGGAACATCAAAGCACTGGTTGGTGTTTTATACTGTATGGTGAACATAAGTGGACAAAAAATGTTTTCTTGGTAACAGGTTATTGGACAAAAAACCCAAAACATCCTCTGAATACTAATACGTATAAGGCTTCATGGTTGCTCCTGATGCAAGTTTTAATTGTGAAATACCAATTTGAAATGTTAAGACACTTGCTGAATAAAAATAGGTTTCTTCTAAAAACGTGCTGGATCCTTCCAAGTCACACCCAGGGCTTCCATCCAGGAAAGAGTTGGCTCAGATTTTTAGGGTCCATGGCCTGCTGTATGAGGAGGTTCACCTGCCCTCCCACACTGAGCACTGTTCCCTCCTCAACACCTTTCAGCTTCTCCTGAAGTCTCATCAGGACGCGCTCAGCCACTTTGTTAAAACTCTGGTCATCACTGCTGGCAGAATAAAAAAAGAAAACCAGGTGCGCTAGGTATGGATCCTGAACAACATCAGCAACATTCAGTAAGAAAACCGTAAAGCAAGGCAACACTGCAGTAGGCAGACAGTTAAGAAAAAAATCTTGCACCTGGCTTTTCTTCTACGTTCTTGTGGATCGCTATTGAGTGTAGAGCTTATGTCAGCCTCATCCTCTGGTCTCTGCTGCAAATAGAAAGCTTTCAAGGGGTTCATGGTCCAGTCGAAAAGAGGATCATAGAGCAGCACCTACACAGTAAATAAAGCTCTATTTAATTTAAAGTGTTAGTCACAGCTAGTCCAGTGCCCTAGCAGGAAGAGAAACACTCAGTTGGTAATGCTCATGCTAGCCACAATATTAGGACCCTTTTTTTTTTTTTTCTTAATCCAATAGAATTGGGCTAAATTGCTTAGTAGACAATCCAACAATAAAACTGCATCTGATCATTTGCAGGTATTTGTGTTGTTCATACTTGATTCAGTTTTGCCACTCAGTACCATCTCAGCGATGAATGTCTAATACACTTCTAAGCACACCATTGTTTTTTAATGCATAGTATAAGCTGCTTTTAAAAGTCAGTTTAATTCTCGTCTGTGTGACTTACGCAAAGAGGATTTAAGTCCATCGGCACTACTCACGCTAGGAATGTTGCACTATGGCTAGAAGCGTTTAGACACTGAAGAGGGAAAACTGCATATGCCTGAAACTAATAGTTCCCATACAAAATGCAAACTGGTCTTGATTTTATTGAAGAAATCATGAATTAACAAATCTGACCAATACTACTAAATTAAAATTGAACAAAAAATTCCTACTTGAATGTTTGGTATAGTAATGCATACGAAGACAAAGACAAGAAACTGAAGATATTCTGGCAGGTTACTATCAGAAAGAATGAAAAAATGCTTACCTCTACAATAGTCAGCAAAGCTTCTTGAGAATTTCTCATAACAGCCATTGTTTTCTCACAGCATCTAGAAAATATTTTACAGTATTTTTAGGTTCTTTTCAGTAAAATGGAATGGTATTTTCATCATTTAAGTAATGGATATTTGTACCCTTCTTAAAGGTTAATTTCTGGAAAAAAAAAGTAACCTCTCTGATGATTCCATTTTGGAAAAAAAATGGAGAAATTTAGAAATGTAAGACCAGAAGGAGACTGGGTAGTTCACTGATTATAGTCCCTATGGGAAAGAGATTACCCGTTTCATTGTCTGAAATGTTTCTATACACAGAATTAACCACTGAGTTAACACTGTTGAGGTATGCCGCAATGGCAGAATTACTTGGCTAGATGAAAACGTGCGTGACAGAGGTGCTTGGCAACATGTCGGAGAATCTTGGTAGGGTTCCTTAACATGAAATGAGCAGATCCAGTGGCCAGAGACATTAAGGTATTTCTGAAGTCTCTCCAATGAGTTTAGATGCAGATATGGCTACCTATGTTCACTCCCAAGTAAACTACGCTTGTGGAAGGAATATGAAACTGTCCTTGTGGGACAGGTACTCCAGTGAACGAGGGATTAGGCCTCCTGTCTGCTTCAGGATGAGAACACACACAACAAAGTTAACGGACTATGTTCACACCCAATCCTGAAATGACTTGTTTATGCACTTACACCTATACTGTTAATTACAAGTCAGTCTGGCTGAGGCAGAAACAGTATCTGCACCAGTGCCTTTTATACTGTATTTACTTCAGCTGGAACCAAACAATTCATGTTTTTCTGTATCACAGAATCATAGACTCGTCTAGGTTGGAAAAGACCTTATTAGATCATCAAGTCCAACCATTAACCTAGCACTGCCAAGTCCACCACTAAACCATGTCCCTAAGCACCACATCTACATGTCTTTTAAACATCTCCAGGAATGGGGACTTCACCACTTCCCTGGGCAGCCTGTTCCAATGCTTGACAACCCTTTCCATGAAGAAATTTTTCCTAATATCCAACGTAAACCTCCCCGGCGCAATTATGAAATATTATAACCTAGAAGATCATTTTGTGAGTACCAGTGTAAACAGAGGTCTTCCTTTGCCCTTTGTCCCCCTGTTTCAGAGCTTGAAGAGATACACATATTACTTCCTTTCCCTCATAAATCAGAGATGCCAAATTCACAGGATAGAAGTTTCAGAAGTAACACAAAACTGTGAATTTGACAGCCTCATGTTTAGAATAGAAGTGGCAGTGACTGTTCCTTCACAGGACCAAGGTATATTAGGAACTACTTATTAACGTTAATTGTTACCTTACAAAAACAACACTTACACTATGTACTTTTTTAAAGACATAAAATTTGGGGTTTGCAAGCACTACATTCATGAACATGATGAAAGTCTTGAATTAGAGAAATGTCCTGCTTTTTAGGGCTCTCCTGGGTCATTCACAGGAGATAGGATGGAGGTTGACAGAAACTCAGCCCGTTTGGGATTTTTCTGTTTTGCAGGTCAAATCTATTGTGGGATTTGTATTTTTCACTTGCAAAGTGATACCAAATATATGATCCAAAAGAGGAAAAAGATTGCAAATTACTTATGTAAAACTGAACAGAAATAAGAGACAAAAAAAAATGGTTCAAAGAAACTTAATAGCTCCTGATATATAGTATAGCTCTGAAAGAAATACATAGTTCTGAGGGAAAAAAATCCAGCAGTCTGAATCCAGGGATGAAATTTAGCTGTGGAGCCTCTGGAAGCACTGAGCCATCCCTGAATTCCACAAGAGGGTGACAATAACCCATTAGTTAGTGAAGAATACAAAGAGCTGAGCAACAATAATGAACTTGTAATTGGTTATATAAATAAGAGCGTATGAGTTAGAGGACAGCATTTGGGTTTGGCTATTATCAGCAGAAACCTGAGTCTCCTCTCAAGCGTCGGAACTATTTAACATGTAATGATCATAATGCCGAAAGTACTCTGCTGCCTCCTTACCCCTGTGCAATATAGGAGCACTTACCTTCTGAAGACTCCTTCCACGCCAGTAATACCCATTCCGTCCACAATGTCCCTGGTTAATCTAAATGGAACAGTCTCTGGTGTGGGAAGGATTTTGCCTTGCTCAAAAGCAACCCCTAAATGAAAGGATAATAAATGTTTTAAAAAATGTTGAAGTAAAGAAAAATTAAGGTTCTCTTGCCTGTCCCACTTACCCAGATCTATATGCACTAATTCTGCCGTTTGTTCATCTATCAAGATATTCTGAACATGTCTGTCTCCAAGTCCAAGAATGTAGCCAACTAAAAGAAAAAGGTAAGTGCTGAAACCATATTTACATGCCATAAAAAACAGGGAAAATTTAACAAAGAGAAGATTATTAGAATCAGTGTAACACGTGCAAAGAAATTAAAAGTGAGAATATTTCTTCCCCCATGTATACATATTACTCCAGTAAAGAACAAATGTCATTCCACAAATCCAAAAAGAAAAGGTAATTGAATGCAACTGCAGAAAGGTTATACTCATACAGATATGTATTTTTATCTACTCCACAGACTTCTTGCCTGTTTGTCTCTGTAAATAGGTTACCCAAACAATTTCACAGCTTTCAAAAAAAAAAAAAAAGATAAAAAGCAAGTGCACAATAAAATCAGGGTTTGTTATTATTACTATTTTGAAGAAAACCTTTTAACTCATGGTACCATACAATCCAGAAAATAGGACGGGACATAATTCAGTCCATAATTCAGCTGGGACAGCTCAACTATACCTAAACAGTTCCTCAGTGATTCTTGTCTAAGTCAGTTTTAAAAATCTCCAGTAATACAAATTATAAGATCTTTTATGTAAGCCTATTTCAGTACTTTGCTGTCCTTAAATGTAGAAATCCTCCAAACAAAGTCTTCCTTGCTGCAATTTACACCTGTTACTGTTCTTCTATTAGCTGATGGACATGGATAGCAGTCATATTTCCTACAAAAATCTTTCATCTGAATTCAGCTAAACTGTAGAGTTACTTCATTCTTTTCAGCAAAAAAGGGGGTGTATAAACAACATGCTAACATCTAAAATAGGATCTACTGCAATGTATACGTTACTATCAAATGTCTTCCAGAGACTCAATACAGAACTGAGTCATCCAAAGGAAATCCACAATCCAAGTATGTATGTTTCCTTATTAAGACAGAAAAATCAAAGGAAAAATGCCAAAGCTTAAAAAACATTTCAGCCGTGGCTAATGATGCCAGTACAGAGAAAGTAAAAGATTAAGCTTTTCAACTCAGTTAAAACATTTGAGGCTACAGATGAAATGAATAAATGTTAAATCAAAACAACAGAACTAGTCAGGTAGAAACTTTAAAAAAACTACCAGAACCTAAAGATACAAACCACTATATAAAACAAAGATTTCATTCTGTCTTTCTACTGCAGAAAAGGGTGGGGACAGGGATGAATCAGAAATCTTAATTACAAAAATAATGCTGGTGTTCTTGCTGGCATTTTTTGCCCCCTGCTCCCCCTTTTCTGACACATGACAAAAGCAGAATAGCCATTACCTCTGAAATGGTATAAACTCTTTGTTTACATAATCTAAAAAGTCAAGGTTAATAATCCAATATAATACCTATAGAAGACGTAGCCACGCTGCGAGTCTACGCCAATCGTTTTTCAAACCACACAGCTGGATCCAGGAATTTTTCCATGCAGAAATAACGAAACACAGGCTGAAAGTTCTCACAGACTTTCATGAAGTTGTGGTACTTCTCCTCAGAATGTTTCTTTTGTGCATCCTTTAAACAAGTAAGAAATGTTTTCCCCATGACTGACTACTTTGAAAGGAAATTACCTCTTCCTTTGAAACAAATACATTCCTCCTTTCTACCCCCCTACCCTCCATCAAATGCTGTTCTCGCTCCTTTCTCTCTCTGAGCTATGAATCAATGTCTTTTTTACAGCAATCATTAATGCACCTATCTATCTCTTTTACTAAACAACTATATTTTCATACACAACTCATGTGCTACATGTAAAAAACACACTCCCATTTCTTTGGCTCAGTAAGTGTATCTGTTTTATATGCATGTACAGGTAAATGCATCTTGTTGGGAGATACTTCCCCTTGCACTCTGTTCTGGTACCTTTGCTTATCTGATGGCTTATGTCACTGTGAGAAAGTCATTCTCACTCATTCACATGCAAAAGCTGCACAAAGCCAAAATTAAATGTAATTTCATCCTGTTAGTACTATACAGATTTAAAAGGAAATAATTTCTTGCACAATCATGGTGATATAAAGTAAAATTTGCAATTTTCTAAGTGTATGGTGAGGTGGTTTGTGGAACTAAACTAAACCAGCTGAATCCATCTAGCAGCTAGCTACCATCAGAAGAAAGAACCTTCCCCTACTTGTATCTACTGAACCAGGTATTTTCTGCCAGTTTACATAAGGTTAGTTGTCTTCTGGCTTAGCTCCCTGAACTGACTCACTGTGGGGGGCGGAGGGTACATGGCTGTCATGGTGGAGGAGAAGGCAGACCTCTTCACACTGTCTAACAGCAATTAAGATATTACATTAATCTCAGCTGCATTCTAAAACCGTTATTTTTATTTTCAAGGACTAGTATTTAGGATTTCGGTTTATTCATGAATATAATATCATTTTTCAATGCAATGAGAAACATGACAAATATAAATTAAATCTGTAAGATAACTTCATACTGACTTTGCTGGGTCTCTGTAGTGATCATTTTGGAATTCCAATAGATTTATATTCTAGAAAAGAGTTCACAGATTTCTTGGAGATTCAGCTGTATTCAAATCTTTCCTGGAACAGTAACTCATTTAGCAATTTTTGATTTTGTAAAAACTCTTCCCAGGCTGCATTCGGAGTCCAAAGAACTGTTAATTCCATGCCACTGGTCATATTCATTATTACATACTAAAAGCACAGTATATAATTCTCCATAAATACATAAAAAACCCCAACCCTTTGTGTAAAAGAATATAAGCCAGGTATTTCTCTTTAATTATTTTGACTCACCATCATTATTTTCTGACACTGGTAACTGGAATAATCTTTTGGCCTGTATCTCTTGTGAGCTCCCTCGTCAACATTCACAAGAAACTCCCCAATGGGAGTTGTTCCCGAGCACCACTCAAGAACACCACTTCTCTGAGAAAGGGGAACCACCTGTAAAAACAAAACCACTGCTGCATGGGGGACTGTTATATACACACACCTATGAATATGCATGCTGCAGAGCATGGGTGCATATTTGTGTTTGTTTAAAAAGAAAAAAGACCAAACCATACAGCTGACCGCAATATATGTTCTAAATACACATGTATACATATATAAAATACACTCAAGGTTTTTCTATCAAATACTTGCAAATTTCTTCCTAGCCTAGAGAACCTTCCACTAGGTACTTCAGTACAACTTAATGATTACACTCAATTCGGATGTTTGCGTCGGTATTCTGGATGACCTGTGATTGCCAACAGCTTGCTATGCTTGAATGGGATTAAGACAAACATTGTGCAAATTGCACATAAAAAGTAAAGTCTGGAACAAACACATGGTAGCTGCGTGAACATATTATGCTTGTCTTGGTCTGCTTCCCATCCTAGGGAACAGTTTCTCACTTCATAACTGGCTGTAATAGTTACCTCAATTGCGGTAGCAGACAGAACTGGCCAGAATGAACCATCTCCTGTCCTCAGAGAAATAGCTATTGCCTGTTTCCTTCAATCTTCTTTTCTTATGGAAGTCTCTTTATCTCATAATGCAACCTCTACCCTCTTTTTCCCTGCTCTCATTCGTTTTTACACACATAAAAACCTGAGTCTACATTGAAAATTACTCAAAAAATGTGACTCTAACTCCACCTGTGAATTCTTAAGACTATGCTAGCAATTCAGATATGCTCCTTTAGAGATTCTGGAGTGCACATAAAGACAAGAACTTTTACTTAGAGAGTACTTATTCAGAGGTCACCTTCATAGCTACTATTACAAACCCAAGCACATAAAAAGGAACGAGTAGGGGAAAGTTCCTGTTCAAATAGATTTTCTGCATTCACAGTAAGAATTTATTCCTGTATTCCCAATTCCAACAAAACCAGTTCTGCAATTCAAATTCTGCATGAACAGACCCTAGATGGGACTTCTGGATTCAATTGTAAGGAATACTGCAAGACTAAAATTAATTATTAACTAATTAAGGAACATTGCAAGACTAAAATTAATGAGAATTCATAAACAAACTCATATGCTCAAGTTTAATGACTAGCAACTTACAATTCAAGGACAGTGCATGACAATTTCTATTCAATTGTAAGTTCACATAAAGAAAGCTTTGAAGAGTATTTAAATATATATTTGACATCAGAATCTTTTTTTAAGGATTTGGAAAAAAAATAAATTGTCATAATTTTGTAACTGTAATAATTAAATTGTATTAATTGTTTATTCCATACCTTAAGGAGCAGTGACTATTTTAATAACACATAAATAAATACACTTTTATATTGTCTTTGGGTTAAAAAGAGGAGAGTGGGGAAATATGCTTTATTGGTAGCATTTATTCCTCTGCTGCAGCAGCTGTTCAGGGTTACCTTGTATCTTCGGATAGTTAATTTTCTTTTTCGTGTTTCAGTGTTTTGCTGGAGCAATGTATTGCACATCTGGAAAACCTGTTGCATAACAGCATCTTGTCTCAGGTCATCACGCCCCTTTAGCATAAACAGAAAAAGCAGTTAACACTTTTCAGCATCCGATTTCTTCTGCAACTTTAAAAAATTATTTTAAAAAATTCTACAAAACACAAGTTACTTTTCCACAATAATCACCTGTAATAAAATGTAATTAACAATTGTTTTTTCTCTGTATGTGGTTTTCTAATAGTGCTCAGCTATTATTAACCGTCATTAACTTAAATCATCACCTTTTTCTTCTTTTTTTTGGCAAACGTTACTTGATTAAGCTTTCAATCAACCTACGTGCCTTAGGTACCCTTTTAAAAAATAGAAGTTTCATTCACCATATTTAGCAATCTAGCAGACAGCTGAAGCAGCATCAGTTGGTACCGCAGTTCTGATTATTGGATGCAGATCTAGTGATTCATGCTTCCCTTTAAAACTTTCAAAACTACCCCATACTTAACAGCAAAACAGAATTCTCACACCAGCTGCTGAATGTTTACATTCAAAGACAGACAGAATAAAATAAATTGAGTTCAAAGAGAAATAATTTTTTTTAGAGACTTGCGTTTCTATGTGCATGTTTTTGATTGTCTCTGAATTATTATTCTTTTTATACAGGGAAGAAAGAAAAAAGGAGGTATTTAACACAGAATGTTGATGGCTTTTATTTGCTGTACACTCCAGGTCACTAGCTGAGACATGACCATGCAAGTCACAGGTCTGGTAGTTGTCAGGTAAGCTACTGTATATTACATGCATTGTTGAAAAATAATTAAAAATATTTATTATTATTACTTATTATATTATTATTATTTATATTATATTACATTATTATTATATTACTTATTATTACTTTGTAATTTCCTTTATGAAAGCATTCCTGAACTGAGACGACTGACGCTGAACTGTGACAAGTCTGCTCATGGTACAGAAGTGATGAGAAAACTAACATGAGAACTTAAAAAAAATTCTAACATGCCAAGTCTCTGAGATGTCATTACAACTAACAGAACCTACCTTAACCAGCTGCCTCCTTTCTTTACCATCTGATCCTACACAATCTATTATTTTAGGCAGATTCATGCCTCCTGCTAACCGAAATTCTGGCTTAAAAGACCTTATTGTCACCAAATTTTCATATCGTCCTGTGGGATCCACCTGAAATGATAAATTAGTTTAAAATTAATATAAATATTACCTCCATTTCACTCAGAGAAAGCGGTAATGAGTCATTTTCAAACCTCATTAACAGACTATATGCTAAATGTTAATATGAGAATTCCATCATCTACAAGGATAATACCCACTCAAAGGCTATAAAAATATGCTGAGCAAAGGAGTGAGTTTGATTCCTCTTTGTTCACCTCATTGGTAGAGGGGACCTGGTGCTGCAGACTTCCACTAAACAAGCTCTGACGCAATTTCAGCCTGTCCCAACTAGCATTGTCTCAAGAAAATGTTCATGTACAGTTGGGGGGCATTAGGCTTCCATTAGGCTGCAAATGCACCCAATCTACAATCCTAAAACTGTTGCAATCTACAGGATCTGTATCTTCAGCCATCTTCCATATCCTCGTGCCACAAAGCAACCCTACTCAGTTAGCTGTAAGGAAATATCGCTCCAGCTGTTTACATCACAGACCTCCAACTGTTTCAGATCGTTTGTACTGCAGAAGAAGAAAGGCAAAGAAAATGACAATCAAGTCATACAAAGGAGCAACACCTGGGGCCAACAGGAGCCCTACGTACAAATGCTATTTAGCATGGGTGGCAATTTCTGGCCTCTGAAGTCATAATGTCCCTTGGCTTGTTTTATTTAGCTTTATAGATATAGCCTGAGGGAATTCAACTTAGGGAAGTTTGGCTTCATAACATGTAAATTTTAGGTGGCTGGCCCAAAAAGCAACTCTACACTCCTGAAACTGGTAAGTTTCCTAGGTAGAGTGTGTGGCATCTAAGAATGAGTGCCTACACACCCATCCAACCAATCACTTATGCTAATGGGAATGGATCATTCACCATTACTGAATGGTAAAAACATATAAGCTGGCCACTTAGGAACAGCCAAAGAGGCATATCTATTAATTCTCACAACTTTCTGGACATTAAGTGCCTCCCTGAAACTCTGAGCTAGCACCTACAAAATAAGATCTTCTCTGTGATTTAGGTAGCTCATCACCCTTTTGATAATGAAAGACTAGTCAGTGGCAACAGTGGCAGTGGCAAAGCCATCTTCATACAATATGCCACTACCCAGGAAACGTAAGACTTGGGGTCAAGGTCTTCTAAAGCCTAAGGAAAGCATCTCACGCTGCATCTCCCACCTGACAGGAAAGTACCCTTGGTAGGCTGATCTGTAAAGAACATGGGAATCTGGTGAAGAGCGATATGCCCTGACTGCCATTATAAAACTCTGAAGTTGATTCTAAGATTTGATATTATAGTGTATACTTATTTCAACTTCAGTCACCTTAATTTCCATGGTAGGAACGACAACATCCTCCAAGTTCTTCAGTTTAATAATTGGCTGGTCAGCTGGAATACTTATTCCTTCTGTAATTAAAAGGAATTCGTATTTTTAAATTCAGAACTATAAACACAAATCAAAGTTCACAAAAAACAGCTAACACTGCTTTTGGGACCCAAAACCTCACTGCATGCTTCTGTCAAGCTGATGAAGATGATCACAGGACAACTGGAGTTTTCTGGAGTTTCATACTCAGAAAGTCTGAACCTTACAGTGCAAGTAACTACTATGACTTTTAATCCAGACTAAGTTCTACATTTATCAATGTCGTGGTTTAGCCCCAGTCGGCAACTAAGCACCACCCAGCCGCTCGCTCACCCTCCCCCTCCCCGGTGGGATGGGGGAGAGAATCGGAAGGGCAAGAGTAAGAAAACCCACGGGTTGAGATAAGAACAGTTTAATAATTGAAATAATAATAATAATAATAATAATAATAATAATAATAGTAGTAGTAATAATAATTGTAATGAAAAGGAGAACGAGAGAGACAAACAAAACCCAGGGAAAAGAAAACAAGTGATGCAACTGCTCACCACCCACCGACCGACACCCAGCCAGTCCCTGAGCAGCGATCGCTGCCCCCCGGCCAACTCCCCTCGGTTTATATATTGAGCATGATGCCATATGGTATGGAATAGCCCTTTGGTCAATTTGGATCAACTATCTTGGGCTGTGCCCCCTCCCAACTTCTTGTGCACCTGGCAGAGCATGGGAAGCTGAAAAAGAAAGTCCTTGACTAGCCTAAGCACTACTTAGCAACAACTAAAACATCAGTGTGTTATCAGCATTCTTCTCATACTAAATCCAAAACACAGCACTATGCCAGCTACTAGGAAGAAAAGTAACTCTAACCCAGCTGAAACCAGGACAATCAAAAACAGGACATGGTGCTAGCACAGTATCTCCTTTAACTAAATATCAATATTTAGAAATATACTTTTTAATCCAAAAAATAAAATATATCTTCACAATTAAAAACAAAAATAATTTTTCCAAGACTTACTTCTTTGAGATTTCCACGGAGTAGCATCTACATTTGCTAATGTGATGTAAGCATCACAAAGTGCTTCAACGTCTCTAACCATACGAGCTCTCCTTTTTCTTACAATATTGATTATATTGCTAGCAGCCTCCATTCTGTCCTAAAAAAACCCAACGGAATACAAATATCAGATCTTGCAAACTACAACACCTTGTAAGATTAAAGATGAATCATAACATGCAGTCAAATAAGTACAATTGAGATACATCCTATGAAAACAGAGAAAATTGCAATAATTGACAGCCCTTTGTGATATGAACTTAAAAAATCTGAAGAAAAGTTCTGTGTTGTCTAATCTGAGATAATGAATAAACTAAAATATTATTGAGGATGTAGAGGGACCAAATCTGTCCAGGCAAAGTGCAAAAAAGGTGCAAAAATTCTTCAGAAAAAGCTACAGGCAGTTTTGGATGGTCTTCCACCACCTACCTGCTTCCATTATTTCCTCCCAACTGAAGAAAAAGCCTGTATGCAAAAGGCAAAAATCTGACCACGCATCCCTTCTGTGCCTAATTCTGAGAGACTTAGTTGAGTTCAGCATAATCCTACTCCTAAGGGTGGGACCACAAAAGAACTACAGATCTGAGAGAAAGGCAAAAAAAAGCCACATAAAACTGTGGTGAAAAGTTGTATCAGTGTGGAGGCTATAGAGGGTAATGACAAACAACCATGCCAGGCCTATAGTGATAGGGGAAAGAAGGGGCATTGATCTAAATATGAGATGATTCCAAAGACAGGTTCCAACAAAACTTAAGCAATAACAACATTAACATGAAGCCACAGTTCAGTATTACCCATCATCATGGATTTCAACATATAGAGGTCATATAAAGGAACAAAAGATACACTGCACAAGGCTAAATACTTAGATAGAACAGATGTTATCACTCAAAGCAGAAAAATACTCAATTCAGTATGTACTTTTAACAATAAACCCACTCAAGTCTTTGTTGAATCTAAAATGCCTTTTACAGAATCACACATCAAGGACATTTATCACAAAACTCTTCCCAATAATTGGGGCTATTTGTTGCAGGAAATGTTAACCATGTTTTAGTCAACCCCATAATTACTTCTTTCAATAATAATTACCAATGTATGCACAAAAGGAGGTTGTTTTATTATTAAAAGCACTTTTTTCCTCCTACTCTTTCTTAACAAAAGTCAGCTGATGAGCTCTACACTGAAATACCCTTTGACATACTTTTTTTTTCATTTTTTAACAAAATTAAAGGACTGAATGTGATTAATAGAATTTTTTGTAGTCACCACATCAAGCTGGGAGATTTCTTTCGGTGCATTTTTAATTAACTTATTTCTTCTTATTGCATCTGGTTTTGTGAGGAGTTCATCTTTGTTAGCATTTGCCAAAGCTAATATTATAAACAAAGCATGATGTGGATGATCCAGTGAAATTCTAGACATTAGCTGTCAAGAAAAACAGAAAGATCCCATTATTGAAAACTGTACAGAAGAAAAAAACCCACTTAATTAACATTATTAATTCTTTTGAACTTCTAAGGTTCCTAATAAGAAATAAAAAGTAATACTTAGGTGGTATTTCCACAACTAAAATACTTTCGAAGTATATTCCTATACCTGCATAAGGCTATTCTTATACAACAAGAAAATCAATTAAGTGGCAAGGAAAAAAGTCCCCAGTCCTCTTCCCCTCTCCCCCCACCACTATGCTGATTTTGCATCACTCATTTTTAATGCACCTTTATCACCTACAAAACTCATTTAGCTATAAGTGCACAAAGGAAGATACATATTGTTTAGAAGTATGCACTACTAAGCCAACTAAGATATCTTTAGATACAGAAAAGCATAAATTACATTATGCAGAACTTCATGAAATCCTAAACCACCCATCATCTTGGTTCCCATCCGAGCAGCCAGCTGGTACATCAGAGGCAAAAACTTGTATGAAGGGATCTTCTCTGCATTTTTCTGTAGTAGAGAAAATTCCATTAGAAAGCTGTACTAAACACCTCAAAAAATTGTAATCATAAAACACCAGGTAAGGGCTAGCAATTTTGGTTTTGCATTTTTTTTTAAACTGAGAGTAACTAACCTAGGGCTTTCTATGACGGAGTGACTGCATCAGTGGACAAGGG
>VYZW01014033.1:38135-54810 GCA_013401315.1 Balaeniceps rex | reverse complement strand
CCTCTCTTGGACCATTAAAAGGAAGACTGCAACATTTAAGTTGTATAGTGTCTTTCTGGCAGGGATAATGACTCAAGCCTTTCATGATTATGTGAAGTAGCATGTTAAATCTTTTTTTGGGTCCTACAAAGAAGCCAGTGATTTCAGTACCTGTGCTTCTTGTTATAAAGTAACTGTCTTCTGCTTTCTTCCTGCTGGATGAGTAACCAGATCAAAGGAGAGCATACTATTAACATGCAAAGCTCTGTATAAAAGACTTAATAGTTATATCAGGTTCTAGCACTAGGGCACGCCATACTTGCTAATCTAAATCTTGGCAAGTGTTCTAAAAAATTGGCCAAAATATACAATAATTTCTCAGGATATGTCATAATTTTTTCCCCATGCAACCTGGGTTTTTTTTAACTCTATGGCTAGTGGTATAAGGCAGGCATAGAGATTTCTTTAATAGAGATTTATGTGGTTTCTTTAATGCTTTAATCTTTGCTTCTGTGGTTTCCTCTCTATCGCATCTTCCTGTTAGAAACCTGTCAACCCATCTCATTCGTTTCATTCTCACATTCCCTATGATGTGCTATGATTCTATGTATGTTTAACAAATTGGATGTATGGGAGTGAGATATCTCCTCAGAAGGGGTTGAAGAGAGCTTTTCTATCAGGCAGAAAATTATTTCTGTCTGTCTCTGTGGTTACAAATATATACCCTCATTTTTCTACTAATACATCTAGGTAATGTATCTGGTTCATACTAAATGATGCGGTAAAATTTGCTCAAATATTCTAGGAAACTTTCCAATTTTACCCCTTTCCCTTTCTATCATAAATATTGATGTATCAACTTGCCTGAACCACAGACCTACCTTGAGCTAAAATTTTCAAGCCAAATAAGTCCATTTAATTGAGGATTTCTGCATTAAAAGGTATAATAATTTTTGCTTTGTACTGGTTCTGTGTGTATTATAATGCATTTAATTCTGTGTGTGCTTTTGTGTAAATACGTTGGTTAGATGTATTTCAGAACTGTCTACCTCTTCACCAGACACCTATATATGACGCATTTTTCTGTTAGCAAATGCAGAGAAGGTGAGGATTTGGTTCTTTGAATACTGAGCATGTGCCAAGCTAGCAATTTAATGCTAGATGCAGTGGACTCAATCAGAGCATCAGCTGTATGCTGTTCAAGTGATTAAGCAGGAGTTGCACCCGTCTCACTAGAAATCAATAGAGAGAATAAAGTGTGGAGAAAGGCAGCACTATTATGTCCAGAGCAGTGTGAAACCCAGTGAAATGTACAGGGAAGACTCACCAGAAAAATGAATCATATTTTTAACATTCTGGGGAAAATACTTTCTTTTTTTGCTATAGTTCTAGAGTACTGAAAGTGTTGAGGCTCTAATAAAAAAGTAGGGCTTTTAGATTTTATAGGGAAAACAAGAGACCTCTACTGAAAAACTGCTCCAGGTAACTTTTCCACTGTGCACACAACTGTTCATAGGCTTAAAGAGATAGATATATAACTACCATGTGTTAAAGCTGCTACAAGTGGGCATTAATAAAATAAATATCAACTCCTACAAAGAAAGGTAGATTTCTGCTGTAGTTACAATACAAAAGGATACTTATACTCACTGAGTAAAGGTACTTCTTCAGCAGTTCAGCATAATATGCCTTGGCTCTGCTAAGTACAGAAGCCTCCTAAAGCTGCTGAGTGAAGCGATACAACACTTCTTAGTACCGCTGAAACGGAACCCATGGGGCAATTAGCAGTTCCACCTACACACTACATTTGATGGCTCTTGCCTAATCCAAGATACATGTTTATTCCCCTAACCGGATGCCCAAATATCAAAAACTACATGTAATGAGATCTGATTTTTCTTCCTGTGAAATTCAAATACCTGAGGGTTTGAGAAAAAGATAAGGATGAGAGCTAGAAACCTCAGTCTTCTATTTCTCCCTAATGCATTTTCAGTCATACTCGGGTATCCAGTACTCTTTCCACTCAGAGCAATTGGTAACAGTTGTGATACTGCTCATGCTTTAGTTAAATTAGTAGGAGAGCCTCAGGATTTTTCAATATAGATATTGATTAGCAGCTGAGATAACCACATATGATAAGCTTTGAAGTCTTTCTATAACCTCTTCATTACTGGAAAAAAAAATAATTATGGTACCAACTACCACTCAAGACAATAAATTATAGCTTTTCTGTACCTCTGCCTTTCCAAGTTAATGATTCTGCTTTCATAGCATCTTTTGGTCAGTTGTGCAAATCTTTCTTTTTTTTCAGATATTTCCATGGTGGTTTTTATGATAAATATATGAAACTACCACAGTGAAGTCACTCTTTTTCTCACTTTCTTTTCACAAACATCTTTTTTTCCCCCTCCCCAAAAGCAGACAATAAACAGAGGAAAACTGATGCACTGACTTTGTTGTCTCTCTTTTCTCATTCCAAAATTCAAAAAGTGTGGAATAACATTAGACCATGAATTCTCTTCCTTTTATGCTCTTTTTCAGTTACACATCTCCTTCAGATAAATCCTTTTCTTCATGCCAACTATATACACGTGTATGAAATTTTTAACAGATTTGATAATTACCTTAATTTCAATAACATAAATAATATATTAATGATAAGGCAGAAAATACTACCCTACCACTTGATAACTCAGCATAGAAAAATGCAATCATAGATAAGAAACCAAACTTTATCCTATCCGCAGCAGCACACTACACAAATACCCATTAAATAAATAAACAAATAAATAAATAAGTCCTCTAGCAAATAAGAATAGAAATAAGCTCTCTGAACTCTAAAAATGCTTTTCTGGAGTTATTAGAAGGTAATATATGAAGCATGCAAACAGTACACTTGTCTTGCTGTCTCCCCAAACACCTGCTTTTTGAGTAAATTTTTCAAATAGATGATACAGGCTTGGCTTCAAACAGGAGACTCATAGGCTTTGCTGGGAATAAAATCTACTAATTTTGAACATAAAGATGATGAGAGCAATATGTCTAATTGCATTTACTTTGAACATTATAAATGGGCTGTTAGAACAGTACTGAAGTTTAAATCCAGCAATCTGTCATAAGCTTTACTGAGAATGCTTATGGGGGTTATATTGCTTTTTTTTATACACACTGTCCTGAATTGTAGGGTGTATTAAATTAATTTCTTTAGTTGTACCTCCCTCATCCTCATTTCATACTGGATTTATATGCTTTCACCTTACAAAAAGGTGAGCAGCTAAAAGCTCCTGCCCTTATTTGCTAGTTGCAGTCCAGAAAGATCCAAAACATTTTGAATTCTTATAGCTCCTTTTGAGATAAATGTCTTTAAACCATCTTTGACATCACAACAAAAGAACAGTGTAAGGAAATACATCAGAGCGCTTCCACTGCACTTTGTGCCCAGTTCCTAGTGGTAGTGTACTAAGTCAGTAGGCGGAGAACGGAGCTGTTCAACATGGGTAATGGCATTGGACCCAGGCTATGATTTTGCTATCCTGACCCCCAGCATAAGTAAGTGATCATGGAAAACAACTAGAAGTGGCAGGATTAATGTCTGTAAAGCTCTTTGAAGATAAGTGTTCACCATGGCTGTGTTCTACTGATTGCAAAAGTCCTATTAAAATACAACCAGAGATTGAAAACGGTTTGAGTGCTATTGCCCCTGGTCAAATAGTGCCATAAAGCTGAGAAGAGAAATGTCTAATGTCTTTCAAATATTAGCCTGAAATTAATAGCACTTCTGTTAATGTTATTCGTTTTTACTAGTTAAGTGTGGGCTTTCCCCAACTCAGTGTGACAGATTTTTTGCACAGTGTTTAAAATAAAGAACTGCCCACAACTCCTCATGTAAAGAATTGATTTTTCAAGTTGGAATTCTCTCCAATACTTTGTAACCATATTCCTCTCATCCTCTCACTTTCCCAGCTTTTTCATCTGCAAATAGAAGTCCTTGATTCCCAGCAGCAGCACTTGGACAGCAAGCTGATTTAACAGCTTGCCACTACCAAAACCAGAAAATTGTACTCCTTCTCCTCCCTTTTCTCCTCCATTTTCTTCTCTCTGTCCCACACTCTTGCTCTTATTTTATGAGTCTGGTGCTTGTCAGACTCCCCTAAGAGCTAATCTAGTGAAAAAGGGTAGAAGGGGAGTGGCCAGAGATGAATAAGGTCATGGAGGCTTCTAATACTTTTCAAAGCAGATTTCAGGTAGCTGACAGAACAGTGTGAATGGGACTTGTTGGGGTGCAGGAAAGTAAGGCTTGTGAAGGGAGAAGATGTGAAATCTTCCCTCTTTGGTGGCAGTCATTAGGTTGTTTTGGCTTCTCATGAAAACACAGCTTTTGATTTCCATGACCTATTTCTGTGACCTGCCCCCATCCTCTTCCTGTGAATTGGGAAATTTCTAAAACATGCATGCATTTAACCAGACTCTGAACTATAGTAAAAGTATGCTTATTCTGGCTTTCTAAATGTGATAGAATAAACATATGGTCTTTCATAAAGATGTACAGGCACCTAGGTATACATTATTTCATGCTAATACAAACACCTTGGCAAACCACAGTTCTGGCTCTTAGGACCAAAAAAAAAGAAAAATTCTTCTTTTACCATATAATTAGTCGTCTTTTGGAACCTACAAGTCATTGAAGTCAATGATAAGACTAAATCAAACTCATATCCTCAATTTGAGTGTGCCATGACAGCTAGGTCATTTATTGTCCCTCTGTATTCAATGGGAAGAAGTGCCTTCAGACTGTGATTTGTTCTCCCTCTCTTTGGGAAAAAGTGCTCTCTGAAAAAGCTCATCACTTCCCAGTCAACACAGCAGAATTCTACATCGTATGTTCAGGTAAGGTGCCTAGTTTTCACAAAACTGTAGTTATTATACATGGCTTCTCCAGCTTCTTCCTGTCTCAGATCCTCCATGTGACTTTCAGTTGACTTCAATACCTTCAGAAATTCCATAACATCAACTGGAATCCATAAGCAGAAAACTGACAGTTCCTCAAATTTCCAGACCTCACTCCAATTCTCCAAACTTTCACACTCTCACTAACCACTATAGATAATAGAATCATAGAATGCTTTGGGTTGGAAAGGACCTTTAGAGGTCATCTAGCCCAACCCCCCTGCAGTGAGCAGGGACATCATCAACTAGATCAGGTTGCTCAGAGCCCTGTCCAACCTGACCTTGAATGTTTCCAGGGGTGGGGCCTCCACCACCTCTCTGGGCAACCTGTTCCAGTGCTTCACCACCCTCAGTGTAAAAAATTTCTTCCTTATATCTAGCCTAAATCTCCCCTCCTTTAGTTTAAAATCATTACCCCTTATCCTGTCACAACAGGCCTTGCTAAAAAGACTGTCCCCATTTTTCCTATAGACCCCCTTTAAGTATTGAAAGGCTGGAATAAGGTCTCCCCGCAGCCTTCTCTTCTCCAGGCTGAACAGCCCCAGGTCTCTCAGCCTGTCCTCGCAGGAGAGGTGCTCCAGCCCTCGGATCATTTTTGTGGCCCTCTTCTGGACCCACTCCAACAGCTCCATGTCCTTCTTGTGCTGAGGGCTCCAGAGCTGGACGCAGTACTCCAGGTGGGGTCTCACCAGAGCCGAGTAGAGGGGCAGAATCACCTCCCTCGACCTGCTGGCCATGCTTCTTTTGATGCAGCCTAGGATACGGTTGGCCTTCTGGGCTGCAAGCGCACACTGTGCTCATGTCCAGCTTTTCATCCACCAGTACCCCCAAGTCCTTCTCCGCTATCGCTATGTCTAGGTGGGACTCTGACTTAGAGGCGTTCAGTCATAAGCCCGCAGATGGTAGCCTTGTGCCAGTGGCTCCTCAGCCAAGCTCACGCACCAGGGGTCTGAACCTGCGGTTCCTCTCGACTGAGCAGGATTACTATTGCAACAACACATCATCAGTAGGGTAAAACTAAGCTGTCACACGACGGTCTAGATTTTGGATCAGGCCCAGAAAATAAGACATAATTGGAGTAAACATTAATTCTCTAATGATGAAAGATAAAAATCTCTTACTTGGAAAAGACCTTTACTAAAGCTTTATGCATGTGTCAATAACTTCAATAACCATTATTTTCTTTTATTTAAATTATTTTCCTTTCCTAATTTGTTTTGTTTCAGAGACTATATAAAAATAAATCTCTTGGCACCCGAGTGTCTTCATTGTGTGTGTATCCTTTCTTTCAGTTTAAGAACTATATGGCAAAGTGACTGTTCACATTAAAGAGTATGTCTCATAAACCTCAAATACTACTGCATATTAATTCATACTAAACACACATGTTCAAAAAATAGTTTGAATAATATTGTCAAAGTTTTTAGCTGAAACATGAGCTAGAGGACATATTTAAAGCATAGAAGATGCTGACAAGTATAGTGAAAACCTGGAAGCTCCCCGTGGTTACAGATTGAAGTAAAGCTTTTTAGTGTGTACTTTAGGACAATTAACATTACACAGCAGTAGAAACAATTATAACTAAAACAAAAAAAAAGTGTTTATGCTTTAAGAGGTATTTGAAAGTCATCTACACATGGTTTCTCAACTCCTTCTATATTTCTGAAAAGGTAAATAACTAATTAAACATACTGGTAAACAAGACCATGATATGATAGAGTTCTCTATTCTTGACGAAGTTAGGGGGAGGGTCAGCAAAACCACTACCATGGACTTCCGGAGGGCAGACTTTGGCTTGTTCAGGACACTGGTTGAGACAGTCCCTTGGGAGACAGTCCTGAAGAGCAAAGGGGTTCAAGAAGGCTGGGCATTCTTCAGGAAGGAAGTCTTAAATGCGCAGGAGCAAGCTGTCCCCATGTGCTGAAAGACGAGCCAGCGGGGAATATGACCAGCCTGGCTGAACAGGGAGCTCTTGCTGAGACTCAGGAAAAAAAGGAGAGTTTACCACCTTTGGAAGAAGGGGCAGGCAACTCACGAAGAGTACAGGGATCTCGTTAGGTCATGCAGAGAGAAAATTAGAAAGGCAAAAGCCCAGCTCGAACTCAATCTGGCCACTGCTGTAAGAGACAATAAAAAATGTTTCTTCGAATACGTTAACAACAAAAACAGGGCCAAGGAGAATCTCCATCCTTTATTGGATGCAGGGGAGAACATTACCACCAAGGATGAGGAAAAGGCTGAGGTACTTAATGCCTTCTTTGCCTCAGCCTTTAATAGTCAGACCAGTCATCCCCAGGGTATTCAGCCCCCTGAGCTGGAAGACAGGGATGGGGAACAGAATAAACCCCCCATAATCCAGGAGGAAGCAGTTAACGACCTGCTACGCTACCTGGACATTCACAAGTCTATGGGGCTGGATGGGATCCACCCGAGAATACTGAGGGAGCTGGCGGAGGAGCTTGCCAAGCCACTCTCCATCATTTATCAGCGGTCCTGGATAACAGGGGAGGTCCCAGATGACTGGAGGCTTGCTAATGTGATGCCCATCTACAAGAAGGGTCGGAAGGAAGATCCGGGGAACTACAGGCCTGTCAGCCTAACCTTGGTACTGGGGAAGATTATGGAGCAGTTCATCTTGAGTGAGCTCAACAGGCATGTGCAAGTCAATCAGGGGATCAGGCCCAGCCAGCATGGATTCATGAAAGGCAGATCCTGCTTGACTGACCTGATCTCCTTCCATGACCAGGTGACCGGCCTAGTGGATGAGGGGAAGACTGTGGATGTTATCCACCTGGACTTTAGTAAAACATTTGACACTCTCACCCACAGCATTCTCCTGGAGAAGCTGGCAACTCATGGCTTAGACAGGTGTACTCTTTGCTGAGTAAAAAACTGGCTGGGTGGCTGAGCCCAGAGAGTTGTGGTGAACAGAGTTAAATCCAGTTGGTGGCCGGTCACAAGCGGTGTTCCCCAGGGCTCAGTGTGCCCAGGTGGCCAAGAAGGCCAACAGCATCCTCGCTTGTATCAGGAATAGTGTGGTCAGCAGGAGTAGGGAAGTGATCATGCCCCTGTACTTGGCACTGGTGAGGCTGCACATTGAATACTGTTTTCAGCTTTGGGCCCCTCACTACAAGGACATTGAGGAGCTGGAGTGTGTCCAGAGAAAGGCAACGAAGCTGGTGAAGGGCCTGGAGAACAAGTCTTATGAGGAGCAGCTGAGTGAGCTGGCATTGTTTAGCCCAGAGAAGAGGAGGCTGAGGAGAGACCTTATTGCTCTCTACAACTACCTGAGAGGAGGTTGTAGTGAGGTGGGTGTTGGTCTCTTCTCCCAAGTAACAAGCAATAGGACAAGAGGAAATGGCCTCAAGTTGCACCAGGGGAGGTTTAGATTGGATATTAGGAAAAATTTCTTTACTGAAAGAGTGGTCAAGCATTGGAACAGGCTGCCCAGAGAGGTGGTGGAGTCACCATCCCTGGAGGTGTTCAAAAAACGTGTAGACGTGGCACTTTGTGACACGGTGTAGTAGGCATGGTGATGTTGGGTTGACGGTTGGACTAGATGATCCTAGAGGTCTTTTCCAACTTTAATGATTCTATGATTCTATGATTCTAAGACCAATAACTGGCATTATTATGTAGTGGTTAGTAAAGTGATTAAAAGGTGATCAAGGTGATTAAAAATCTAGACTGCAAGCTTCAGTTCTTGGCTAGGTCACTGAATTTGTATGAGATGTTGTTTGCTTTAGTTCAGCTTATCTATCCCTAAAGCATTATAATAATAGTTCCCAGGGCATAGTGCTTCAGAGCATAGTTTGGGGAATTAACTAATTGACGTGTGTGGTGTGTTACAATCCTTGAAAGTGTACAATATACTGTTAATGTGAAATATTATTTCACTGAAGGACTGCATTGAGTGACGGCACAGCCACGGAGAGCTCTTCAAATCAATTTCTCTCCTGAGCAATTATGTGGCAGCAGTGATCATAAATATATTTTTTTTTACCTCCACTTGGCAAAATAATTATGCTTTTTCCTTTTGCATGTAGATCCAGGCATTATGATTGATAACTTTATTATTTCTAGAGTGGATGGCTCCAGTAGTCACTGGCTTAGGCTGACACACAACAGCCAAAGTCATGGTATAATAGGCAAAGTCATCACTGTGGTGTTCAGCACGCAGGAGAGCAGAGACCGGTTATGGGAAGGTTCAATTTTTCCCCTGAACTACAGGCAAGAATATTAAGATCAAGTAAAAAAATGCAGATGCCAGAATAGGTGAAAACTTTGGAAGTACTTCTGATTTCTCTTTGCTTGGAACAGTGGTAGTTTCCTAGTGCAGCTTTTTATACACCAAATTCTGCCTAACTGAAGTTTGGTAAAAGATGGCTGTTGATGTAGGCCTTTTTCAAAGTGACTTACTGATCTTTTGGCCAATGAATGCTGTAACACTCCAAATAAATAAGAACACTCTAAATAAGCATCTTTTAAAAAAACAGTGTATTTGAAATGTATCTAAACTGCACAGTGCAAGGGTGTGTTGAAATACCCCAGAGGCTACCAGGTGCTTTGACTTTGGTATAGAATTAGCTCTGGAGAGATTTATTTGTGGAACAGAGACTTCTTTGAAGCTAAAACCCCACAAATATCTTCTTATTACCCACAGAATGATTCTGATACTTAAGCTGTCTTTAATGAGGGAGTTTAGGTGGCTCCATGAGGTAGCAATATGCAGTGTTGACAAACTTCTGGATGAAACCAATATTTGAGGTCTTATATTTTAGATGTATATCAGGATGTATGATCTAGTAGCATGTATTTAGATATTACAATATCTACGTATCTACATATTGTGACATGAGGTTGACTGCATTTTCACACAGTGTCCCTAATTGAAGTTTTAGGCGTGTAGACAGTCTGCTACTTTCAAATGTGCTTAATACTGTCGTATAATGCCTATTAATACAATCCTAATATTACCACTCTATAGCTGTTTGCTTATAATTTTCAACATTGTGATGTTATGCTAAATGTAGCCCTTCATACTCTAATCAGGTAGATCATCTCATTTTTCAACACAGGTGCCCTTTTATTAATTAATCTCTTACTTCACTTAAAGAGGAGAAATAAAAAAGGGGCCAGAATCTCTATTATTCATTTCCTATGTAATCACAGCTTTGCACAGCCCAGTCTGAAACCACATTGGCCAGATCCAAAAGAAAGCGATTTAGAATAAAGATGGGATTCCTACAAAACCCAAATAACTCCATTCACACTCTGAGCATGAGAACCTCCCAGTCGCTGTGTGCCTCCAGTTTCTGTTGTATTACTGTCATGATCCAAACTGGGCTGCCCAGGGAGGATCGTGGCGGTTCTGTGATTTCTTTGGGCTAAATTAAGGTGAAACAACACCAAATAATCTATTAAACACTTCATTGACGGTAAAAGACACCCTGAACTTGGAAAGCATAATGGTGGGCAACCTGAACCAGGAAAGCGCAACAATAGGCAATGTGGGTTCTAATTGAAATACTTATAAAAGGAAAGGAAAAAGAAGGGAAAGGAGAGAGACAGATCACCACCCTTGGATCCCGCAATGTCGATGGTAAACATGGCAATCCTCTGGTAGTGGGCGCGCACATGGCAATCCTCCGGTGGTGGGTGCGCTGCTCTTGGAGCGCAGGGCCTCTGGCTGCGCCAGCAGCGCCAGCACCGGGTCGGAGAGGCAGGTCAGGAGCAGCAGCAGCGTGGAGTCCTTGAAGTTGTGTTTTATAGGCTAGTCCCCGCCTCTAGCCTTGCCCCTTTGAGGACTTATATGGTTCTTGTTCCAGAATGTTCTTCATCTTCTGCGCAGGCACCATTGTGGGGGGTGGTCGCAAGGGGTCTTTTGGGTGGTCATCAGCCCCCTCCTCAAATGAACTCTGTATGACCTCCGGTCATACATAGTGAGTTGTAAGGCACATCAGAAGACAGAACTGCGCACCCTCTGACACGCCCTCCCAGCCAATCGGCTTCTCACCTGTGGCTCAGTGGTGCTATCCAGACCCTAATTTGTGGCTATGGAGACCTTAACTTGTATCAGCCACAATGTTTGAGACATTAACGCTTTCAGTCTCTCACAATTACATCCTGAGGGGACTCAGTCATCATCTTCTCTTTACAGTTACTGCTCCACCTTCCATACCATAGGCTACCAGAAAATAAAACGTTTTTCTAAAGTAGCAAGTAACGGAGTCAGGTTTGCTACCTGCACACATTCTCTCTTCTTTGCCCAACAGGATACATCCTACTTTCAGCACACCGGCTAGAGCAGGAAGGACAAAGGGGGCTCCCCACCTTGCCCAGAAAAGCCTAGAAGAAAAGGCACAGCAGAACTGATGCGCAGGTGTGCAGAAGTGCAGGTGCTAGAAGAGGTCTGTGCCTGAGTGCTCCTCAGGCAGCAACTGTCACACCAATGGGTGCACAATTTATCTAAGCATTTCAAGGAGAGTTATGGAGAGGGTGTGTGCTTCGCTCCTTTACATGACAGCAAGTGTGCAGAGGCTGAGAAAAGGATGTTTGGTCCTTTCAAAAGGCAAGGATTGCAGAGGATTTTATGCATTCATAATTATTGTACCTCTAGGAGAAAGAGAAAAAAATTAAAACTTGTTTTCCCAATTTAAATTTATCCTGTTACTTCTTCTGTATCATCGTTGCAATTACTTTACTTACACGATTTTACTGAAATAGGAGTTAATGTGCACAGAATATAGCAGCAGAGTGTGAGATGAGGTCCGCAGACTAAATTAAGATCTTTTTTCTGAAAGACACCACTTCCCTGTCAACAAGGCTTTTACAGTTGCTTTATACTAGGCAGAGAGGGGGAACAGAAAGTATTTGAAAATTAATTAAAGACAGACATATTTATACACAGGAAAAAAGTTTTGGCATTAAGTTTTATCCAAAAATCTATTAAACTGTCAGGGATTTTCTCATTGATTTCCTTGGTCATTGGTTCAGGCCCTGGATAAACAAATAACAGAATTTAAAAAATAGAGAGGAATCAATCTAAATGGCAAGACAGAGACTCACAGTTCTAACAACGTAATGTGGTTACTGTTTCTTACAGTCATATGCTTATCTGTAAAACTAGTGTGAAATATAATTAAAATAATGCTTTGATCTGTAAAGAAAAACAAAAATTAGCTTACCACTTATTCAGCTAGTTACTAAAAATATCAGAGAAGGGTTTTTAGACAATTCATCACTAGAAAATTGGCTGTCAGTGAATACAATAATCTCTTTCAACAAGAACAATGTACTTATTAAAAAGTGTAAATTGCTTCTACATCACACAATTTTATCCATGTTGGTTTGAAAATACTAATCTTTCATGGGCACTTTTCTAACAATTACAAAATTACCTTTACATAATATATCCAAGACTACAAAGACTTTTAAAAGAAACATTTTAAAATTTGTTTTTAATTGAAAATATATATTCAACTTATAGAAGACAGTATTTTCTTCAAGATGTAGAACTCACAACATGCATTAATCCTTTCTATCTGTGGTTCCTGCCTTCTGAATTGCAAGATATTTATTTAATTGAATAATCTAGATTAAAACAATTAACATGGCCTGTATAAAATGGTAATCTCTTCCAGTGTAAATTGACTCCCAGGAGGAAAAAAAGACTTCTTTTCAAAAGGCAGAAAGATGCAAAATAATAAAAATTTCTCCCTTCACATTTTCCCCAGCCACATGGGGCAGGAGAGGCAGAAGCCAGCATGGGTGAAGCCAGCACTTAGGAGCTGGAGACACTCTCCAACAGCAGCTGAAACTAGCAGGAGCAGCAGGGACGATCCAGGCTCATCCGAGATCCTACACTCCCTCCACAGCTGCCACCCACAAACGAAAGCAGTAGCTTGCTATTGGCAACTGAATCTGCAAATTAGTTTCCTTCCACTGCTTTCTTACCATGTACCAGTTCCTCCTTCAACTCCTCGGTTAGTCACTCCATTCCTTAGGATGGCCATCGTGTTGCTCTCTACTGCATACATAATTAGTTGTGATTCATGAAGCGTTCGTAAGATACTTCACTCTTATCCAAGAGATAAAACCACTTCTGTACTAGAGGTACAGTCAGGTGACATATCTCTTTGTAAAGAAAAAAACAAAAAGCATTTAATTGCAGCTGTAGTTAAGACTGATTGTGTTCATAGCCCTTGCACCCATTTGGGACTTTAATGCACAAATCTGGGATGGTGCTAAGCTTCTCACTACATGGCATCTCCACTCTTTGGGGAAGTCTACTCTTTCCAGTAGTGGTGCATCTGGTAAAACTGTACTAGTTATAGCTCTGCACAGTACCTATTCCAAGGGTAGATCTGCTCTTCCCTGGGCAGACTAACTATGATGACTAACTATGTGTCCTTGCAACTTCTGCTCATCAGTGAAAGTCACTGGGTACTCATCAGTGGGTACTCCTTGTACCCACACACAAAGTTAAGGTCTGGTCACTACTTACTCATCACATTACCTTGTCTTCCATCTTTTGGCTTCTTTTTTTACATGCTAAACTTGAACCTTTTAGTATTATGTTTACGTGCTTAATAGCCAGCACAGTGGGTGAGGTTTCTAAGCACTACCAGAATAAAAATGAAAGTGAAAGGAATTTTCTGCAATCCTGTACAGAAACCTTTACGTTCTTTAAGATTCATGAGCATTTGAAGACAGGTGTATGGTTCCCTTAGGCACATCTGGAAATCCTTGTCTTAAAGTATTTCTGGATCAAAGGACCTTGCCTGGCAAGCAGCTAAATGTATACCCTGAGCAGGCTATTGATAAGAAACTGGTAATTAAACAGTACAGGTGAAAAAAAATGATTATGTAAAACATTTAGTGGTTCATCAGACATTCAAACTAACGTGTATAATTTGCATTAAACCCCACTCTTCTAATAGTTTTAGCTTTAAGTTCCAAGCTCATTTCACCTTAAAAGATTTGCTGGCAATATTCCCATTTTGGTTTTAAGTTAATATGCTTGTGTCAAAGGAATAAAAAAAAAAAAAAAAGAGGAGGCAATTTGACAGGGCTTTACAGACTAGTTTTACACAGGATCTTAGCAAAGGACTGGATCATGGTGCTCCTTCTTTAGAATTGCTAAGCAATTTCTCTTTTGGGGAGTATTTTTGTGTGATGGCTGAGATAATACAATAATTTTAATGAAAAGATGCTCGAACCTCTCAGTCCTTGTGTTGGCTGCTTCCCAGAATGGTTCATTCAGACACTGTTGTAGTAATTTCTTGATGATGTCTGGAGCTCTTTGTGACTTAAATCTTAGTTTTTGCATCTAAATTACAGGAACATTTTAGACTGAGGAAGTTTCCTATTGCTCTTTGCTGAACACACGTATGTGAGGAAGAAGTTGATCTTTTAGAGAAAAAAGGCTAGAACCCCTTCTTTTGTTAAGGTTATTAGCACACAAACCCTGGTGAACAGTGTAGTAACATTAAATGAAAGAAGCAGATATAATCTGCTTCAGGAGGAAAGGACTGAAGTGTGTCTAAAATCTATAATTAGAGAAAGTAAAAAAAAACATTGCTACTCTTTCTCAGGGTCCTGCCTAAAATTACGGAAAGGCTGGAGTCATAATTTGGTTTTGTTTCAAAGCCTATGAACGGTCAGCGTCACAATTCCATGACAAAGTGCAAAATTGAGGCTTCTGCTTGTAGTACTATTTTTCTACAAGGTTGAACTTGAACCAGGTCCTGCTACTGCAAACACCATGACAGGGGGTGGTTTTCCAGAAGAATTTTTCTACATCAGCTCCTTGAGCTGCATGAAAGACATTGCACAGAGCCTGTATTGCCATTTTGCTTCTTTGTACATCCAAATGGCTTCAAAGATGAGAAGAGGGACTGGACTAACTAGTTGGATGTACGGAGATCAAATCTTGCAGGCAGTTGCCCTTTTTTTACCTCTAGCACTACCAGAGGATTTAAAGGGGTAGTGTTTGGAGGGAGTCTGGAGTCTACCTCTTTTTGCATTCCTTTCTGTTATCTGTTCTGCAAACCCATGGCTACCCCTGTGCATCACCTAAGGGATATCAGCTGCTTCAGTGAAAGCTATGTAAAATTCTGGTCAACCAGAAAGAGAAATCCAAACCAGAACAGACATAAAGTAGAGTTATTAGGATGATCAAGGGACCAAAAAGCCCTCTGAGGGAAGACAAAATAATGGATTTATTTAGCTTAGCCAAATATGGAAGACATAAAGTATGTTATACACGTTAGAGTGCAATCACCATGTAAATTAAACAACAGTGTGGAAAGTTGGGAACAGAATGACCATATGCAATTTAAAAGAAAGGTTCTAAACCTCAGAGGAAAGAGGTTTTCTTCTGAAACAACCTGACAATAGTAGCAATGGGAACAAAAAAAAAAACCTGCTGTGTTTTAAGGTGGAGTTTATGACTAGGTCATTAAAATACATCTGGTACTAGAAGACTGCTTTTGGCAATCCTAATCTAATCCTCTGCCTCTTGTTCCATTGACCCAAAGGAAAAGGTGTTTCACAGAGACTGGAAGAGGCCACGGTGCAAACAGCTGCTCTTACTGTGGTCGGAAAGCCTANAACCTGACAATAGTAGCAATGGGAACAAAAAAAAAAAACCTGCTGTGTTTTAAGGTGGAGTTTATGACTAGGTCATTAAAATACATCTGGTACTAGAAGACTGCTTTTGGCAATCCTAATCTAATCCTCTGCCTCTTGTTCCATTGACCCAAAGGAAAAGGTGTTTCACAGAGACTGGAAGAGGCCACGGTGCAAACAGCTGCTCTTACTGTGGTCGGAAAGCCTACCAGGCACCATCACTCCTATGGAGAAGAAAAGTACTGGTGGCACTGGAGGACTGCTCAGCCACCAGGTCAGGCGAGCTGAACACATATACTCAGATAATCAGTAATAAAGGACACAACTAAAGCGCCTCTCCACAACCCTCAATCAGAGTAAATCTCTGTCTGGCAGCTTATAGGCTTCATGGAATTTTTGAGAAGCAACAAGCAATTCCAGTTACTTAACATTTCATCAAATGAAGAGAGACCTTTTTTTAAGAGAGATACTTTTAAAGTGCTGGCTGTGTATAATTGTCCATACATGAGAGGTAGCAAATTGTTAGCACAGCCAATAGCAGACTAATCATTTTCTGGTAGCAAGGAAAAGCAAAAGCCCTTCAAACAGACTTTTCATGAGAAGACTTAATACAGCAATCAATAAAGACAGAGGAAAATATAGCAAATAAGATAATAACAAATAAGATAATAAGTAAGCATGTGCAAACTGGAAGTCTTCCGTGTTGCTCTAAAAATCTCCGAGCAAATGTACATTTCTACTGGCTAGAAGGGATGAGTCTTAAGGGATAATCAGTCTTATCTGAGATCCAGATTCCCAATAAAGCAGGTGATAGTGATTTCTGGTTATTGCAAAGCAGGAGGGTACAAGGGAAACATTCCTTTTGTAGAAAACATGTATCTTAGTGTCTCTCCGTAATCTCTCATTACTATTCACTCTCAGCTTTTGGTAATTAGACAAGGTGAAACCAGTCTCACCTCCCAGGTGGAGGCAATTCCAGCTTCTAAATCAACGTATGCCTAGATTTTCCAGTCTTTACTCATTTTCCCCTTTTTGCTGTCTGTTTTGTGCTGATAATTCTGTTTTGAAACTTATCTTTGTCTGCATTTAATGTGTCTACACTACAGGGAGTATTTAT
>VYZW01014033.1:7895-30821 GCA_013401315.1 Balaeniceps rex | reverse complement strand
TGAAGATGGCTGCTCTGATAACCACTGACTAGGGCTGTTCCATCCTTATTTTTGATGTTTGTGAAAGATCCTTGTTATCCACAGATACCCTAGTTTCCTGTCAAGAAACCATGAAACAAGGATTATTCAGCATGACATGAGCAACTAGGCTTTCTCCCACTGTATGACAGGAATCTGTGTTCTAAACCTAGATCTCTTACAACGTATATGAGAAACCATAATTTTCTCACTAAGCCAATCTTCCATTAAAAAAATACCCTAAACCATTCTATAGTAATAAATTACATTCGTGAAAAAAATAGGCTATCTGAAATGAAGCTGGACAAAAATAAATCTATTAATATGTAGTGTGTGCAGGGAGGTGTGAGAAATAAATGTTACGTTGCTTCATTTGTGATAGGCAAGCAAAACTAAGGTTAAATCAAACTGTCAAGAATTGAAATTAACCCTCCTAAAGGATGTTTGTATGCATCCTTTATACTGTCAACATCTAAGCAGGATTTCACCTCTTCTGTGTAAGAAGAAAAAGAGAGGAACAAAACCAGCAAACCACCGATTTAACGATTGCTTTTATGTAAATATATCAGCATGTGCACTCATGCACAAGAACATACACACACCGAGTGATAACAGCATCTATGCCTGTCATGTAGACAAAGATTATGTCATTATTATCCATCTGCACTTAAAATGCATTTTCCATTAATACATAGAAGCTCCCCCAGGACTGACAATTACAGTACAGACCTTCCAACAACACTCTTATTGTTTCTAAAGGTTTATAAGAAGCCAGGCCTTGCAGAGAATTGTGTTCACAACTTCTGATTTCTGAAAATTCTTCCTATACTCAAGGCTATCTTGTGAACTGAAAAGAGGTAAAGATGTGTTTGGTTAAAGTAGTACTATTTACACTCTTGTGTAAGTTTTATTTCTGAGTATCACCTTGTATAGATCTGATAAGATTCTTTTTTTTTAATCTTCAGTGGTGTTAGGGAGTTTAATGAGGATTCAAGAAAAGATTGTCTAAATCCCAGTGATATTGACAGTAGCAAGCTGTGACAGCCTACTGCTTCTTGATATTCGTCACTTTGCCTTTCTGTATTTCAAACTAACAATTGTAGCTGGCAAAAAAAAAGTTGTAAACCAAAGTCAAGAGAGTTATTGTAAACATAAATGTTATACCATATTATGTCAATTTGCATGGCAAAAAGGAATACAGGAACTATCACAAAGTCAGGAGTAGGGCTTATTAAGTACTGCAAAATGTTATCTCTGAATATTAATTGATTTTTAAAATTAATCCACATAGTTTTATAACCTTTTCAAGTATGTTTCTGATTAATATTCTAGCAATGAAGTTTGCTGCAGGTTAGAAACTCTTCATAGAACTATGTATGTTTCCTATTCAAGGTCTGAATAAATAAATTGTACTGGGTGAAATATTCATGGGAAGACTTTCAGGATTCTATTATAAAAACCAGAGTTTATAATTATGAACACTCATAGAAGAAATCTAGATCTCAATCTTTTATTGTTATGCCAATCACTCTATACCTTTCAACCTATATAAATGTAACGAACAGACAGTGCTGAATTGCAAAAGTATAACATTCAGGAAAGTCACTAATGATGCATCCACCTACAGATTTTTTTTTTGCCAGCTGAGGAACTGCAGTCATCACACAGGCTCTGAGTGAACCCCCATGACAGTACTCAAAAGCCTACCTACCTAGACAAAGGAGACCTCACTGCATGTCCCCAGCTGGAACTGACTGCCTGAATCCATTAGGAACTAGGTAATAAGGTAACACCTAATTCAGAAAGCAATAAATAGCCCCCCTCAGGAGGAACATGGTACTCAAGCCTCCAAAACCATGTAGAAGCTGCAGTCTGAGGAGAGGAATTGCCACATATAGGAGCTGAGCTGTCAGCCACAGTCACGGTGAGGCTCCCATTTCCAGGGGTCATCTGGATTGCCTGGTGTAAACTGCATTAGCGGAGCTGAGCTGTGATTTGTGTGAGGTCTGTGTTTGCAGGGCAGGCATTACTGCCTGCCTGCTGTATTTGTCCTGCCAAGCAAATCGACTTTAGTTTGTGTGTCAGTGACTGCTGTGATTCTGCTTGAGCAGCCACTATGCCAATCTCTCCATGATATCCAGAAAAGTATTTCACGGCTGAAGAGCGGGTAAAACACAGATGAGATCTGCAACTTCTGGAGTCAGTGATGCAGTCCACTAAAGGCTTAGGAGAACTTTTTTGTCCCTGAGTCAACAGAGACCTGGAGCCAAGACACTGGAAGAAAATCCCAGTCTATTGCATATAGGAGACTGAAACCAAGACTAAGAAGTTACAGGGGGCCTAATCCAACACTACAATGGATTACATGTTGCTTAACTGACAGTGTCTCCCTTAATAATTGTAGAAAATATGTAGCCTCAAACTTGCCATTTAGCACAAGGACTCAGGAAATCCAACCTTAAAACCTTGCTCAACTACATGCTCTGCAAAGTTTTAGGCATTTCAGTTGAGGTAAAAGCACGAAACAATGCAGGTTCCCAAACACTACCTATCTTCCCCTGTAGGCCCATCAGTTCAAACCTTGATATCATTAATAGCCCAGCTTAACTGGTGTCAACTTTATCAGAATACACCTAGGTATTTACACAGTAGTTGTCCACATCTGAGCTAGTCATTCTCAAGCCCCTTTACAATCACTGGAGAGAAACAGAGTGAAGTAGACATCTTCTTTTCATCCAGTGAAACATGTTTTGGAAGTGCCTATTTCCCTCCAGTGACTACCATAGGATGTCTAACTAACTACGGTCAATAAGACCTGGTAAACTGCTAAGTTACAAGGACTAAAATCTCTTAATGTTTTTACTGGCCACTTTAAGTGGCTTTCTGTTCAACATACATCTGCTGAAGACATTATTCTTTAGTGCCAAGCTAACTGCAAAGACAGGCAACAAAAATGCTGAACATAGGGCTGAGGATGACAAATTAGCTCTGTATCATAAAGGTGTGTGTTAAAATATTGCTGTTAAAATGCTTAGATCTGCCTCTGTCTCTATACTCCTCAGTTCCTGATCTGTAAAATAGTGACAATGCTGTTCTCTACCTTTCAGGAAACTTGTGAGTATAAATATTGTAAAGAGAGCAAAATCAAATATTGCAGAGAGAGCAAAAAATCAAGAAAAACTCCACTGTTAAGTAGAGACAGAGAGATAGTAACAAGCCATTCTCTATAAGTCTGTCTGCTTTTCCTAAATTAAAATTAAAAGCCCTTTCAATCTTCAGTAATTAGAATGGTCTTTTAGAGATGACAAATAATTTTCTTTTTTGCTATATTTTCATTATAATACGACTTCAATCTGAAAAAGCATTCAAGCCCAGCTCCTCAGAGGTATTGAGACGGATAATTCATCCTGAAATCAGCAAGAACTTCCTTTGTAGATCCAGGTCCAAAGTATTTTTTAGACACGTTCAGCAGAAAAGCAACTTAATAATTAGTAATGCCTTACTTATCTAACTTAAATGCATTGAAAACAAGAAAATGTTAGCCATTTTGCAGTTTACCAACTGTGCATGATTGGATTCACTGATATGTTTGCATTAAATGATGCAAAGTATTCATATTTACCAAGTCCAAGTATAGCCATGCTTTCAAGGGTTGCTGCAACATCAGTTATGTAATGCTCCTAATACCTTCTCCAACACCTGTTATGGAGACGGAGAGACGGAGTGATTTGCCCAAGGTCACAGCACAGCTGTTCTACTTTGAGTTCTTACACAGCCAGATTTTTTCAAAAGTGTCCTGGTTTTGGCTGGGATAGAGTTAATTTTCTTCATAGTAGCTGGCATAGTGCTGTGTTTTGGATTTAGTATGACAATAATGTTGATAACACACTGATGTTTTAGTTGTTGCTAAGTAGTGCTTAGACTAGTCAAGGACTTTCTTTTTCAGCTTCCCATGCTCTGCCAGGTGCACGAGAAACTGGGAGGGGGCACAGCCAAGATAGTTGATCCAAACTGGCCAAAGGGCTATTCCATACCACATGATGTCATGTTCAGTATATAAACTGGGGGGAGTTGGCTGCGGGGCAGGAATTGCTCCTCAGGGACTGGCTGGGCATCAGTCAGCAGTTGGTGAGCAATTGCATTGAGCATCTCTTGTTTTGTNTTTTTTTTTTTTTCCTGATTCTCTCCCCCATCCCACCGGTAGGGGAGGAGAGCGAGCGAGTGGCTGTGTGGTGCTTAGTTGCCAACTGGGGTTAAACCACAACAAAAAGGCAAAATGGCACACTTTTCTTGAAATACACATTATTTTCCCAATTTGTTAGCAATGTGTCAGAAATCACAATAAAATGAACTAATTTTGCCTAATTTAAAAAAATTGGCTAAAGGAAACAGTGAAATGCTACCCAGGAACTGAGTAGCTGAATGGCACTGTGGACACAGGAAGGGAGAAGACTCCCAGGTCACAGAGATCAGGCCAGTAGCTACTGCTGGGGAGAGAAAAAGGAAGACCTTAGGAGAAGGGCAAGAGCATACTCCCACCAAAGAAGATCACATCTCAGGCAGCAGGAGGATAAGACCTACTTCTGTGTATGAGTCTAATCTTAATGGAAAGAATAACAGGATACACTCTGGTTTTTCCCCCTTAAATTTCCACACCCTTTCAGAAAGAGCATCTTAGATCTACAGGTTTTTGAGGTGTTGTATTCCTACCTACTCTCAATTGCCCTGGTTGTTAATTTCAAGTTCTAGGGGTCATTTCATCATCTGGGATTTATGTTTCCTTTTCAGAAGGCTTCTGGAATATTTCCTCTCCTCTGGAGCTGCCAGCACAGCAGGCTTCAAGGGAAAAGGTGACTACCTCTGACCCTCTCCAGAATAAGATCAAACACAGCTTTTCTAAGAAAAAAGCAAAGAGAAAACTTCAAGAGAGAAAGAAACTAGGCAAAATAAAGTCATAAAATTATTTGCATATTTTACAAAACTTAACAAATCATTCAGAAGTTTCCACGGTCACAAGGAGCTCTGATTCACCTGAAGCATTTTGGCAAGTTCTCTTAAATTTATGGTTTTTAATTTTGCACCAATTTTCTCCAGGATTCTGGTAAATTTATGTCCTGGTTTCAGCTGAGTTAGAGTTACTTTTCTTCCTAGTAGCTAGCATAGTGCTGTGTTTTGGATTTAGCATGAGAAGAATGCTGATAACACACTGATGTTTTAGTTGTTGCTAAGTAATGCTTAGAGTAGTCAAGGACTTTCTTTTTCAGCTTCCCATGCTCTGCCAGGTGCACAAGAAGTTGGGAGGGGGCACAGCCCAAGATAGTTGATCCAAATCGACCAAAGGGCTATTCCATACCATATGACGTCATGCTCAGTATATAAACCGAGGGGAGTTAGCCGGGGGGCAGCGATCGCTGCTCGGGGACTGGCTGGGTGTCGGTCGGCGGGTGGTGAGCGGTTGCATCACTTGTTTTCTTTTCCCTGGGTTTTGTTTGTCTCTCTCGTTCTCCTTTTCATTACAATAATAATTATTATTATTATTATTATTATTACTATTATTATTATTTTATTTCAATTATTAAACTGTTCTTATCTCAACCCATGGGTTTTCTTACTCTTGCCCTTCCGATTCTCTCCCCCATCCCACCGGGGAGGGGGAGGGTGAGCGAGCGGCTGCGTGGTGCTTAGTTGCCGAGTGGGGCTAAACCACGACAATTTACTGCCTCACAGATTTAAAAAACAAAAAGAGCTTTCTGTGCTTTTGAGGCCTTTCTCTCTTCTGTGTCTCAAAGAGAATAAGGAGTACCAATATTTTTCAAGTTTTTCTCAGAGGTTTCCTTGTCTTGATAGGGATAATAGATTGGCCTCACAGGTCAACTTCATTCTCACCCACAGTTTAGGAACCCTGAAGACTGCAGATAATAAAAAGAAAAACAGCACACTCTAATCCTGTGGTATCACACAGAAATCACAGTTTCATGTTCAGACATAACTAGGTCATTTTCTTCCAAAAGAAAGATAGGTTTGGCATACTGTACTTTCCAAAATAAGTCCACTGCTTTATTCACTGGTAACTGCCTGTTTTGTTTTATTATTGGCAGTCGCAAGGCCAAATGATTTCAAAAGCGACCAAGCACTGTTGTGTTAGGAGAAAACATGGGATGGCCTCTTCATTTGGTCCCAATGCAAAAGGTCTGCTTTGAAATGGCATTACTTTTACAACTTCTTCAATAAAGTAAATTGGAACCAGCTTGTAATGTATCCATTACATTTACCAGCAATTCCTGTCCTAAATTACTTCCTTTCAATCTCAGTGAAGTCAGTTAAATTCTAACTCACAACATTAAGTCAGTTATAATGTTAACCCAAGACTTTTGCTTTCAATAGTGCAATTGATTCTGCAAAGCACTGGAAAGCTCTCCAAAAACTCCTAAGATCTTTTCTGGCAGCTGTACCTACTGCGGCAAATGACTCTTGACCCTTTTATACGTACATTCTCTATGTGTGTGTGTGTGTTGCAAATTCCCCTTTTCTTGATAGGAAAATGAGTTGGGGGGACATACAGATCACAGTAATATTTATTGGAATATATTTTATTAGGTTGTCATTATTAAAGGAATCAAGACAGTACTATTAAAAGCAGATAATTACTCGCACGGTACATTTGCTTATTCCCTCCCACTGTTCTCACCCCCACAGGTACACGCTATCACACAGACACTGCCGCGCACGCAGTCACTCACAGTCACCCGGGTGGAGGTCAGCCAGCTGTTTACTCACAGGGGCGAGCTGCCCTGGTGTGACAGTGGCTCCTAAGCAGGTGTGCAGAGAGTCCCTCACGGGGTCCCTTGTTTCCTCAGCAGCCCATGCAGTCCTGGTGCCTCTGATGGCGCGCAGCTGCCGCTGCCACCTCGGATGTGGTCTGAGTGGCACAGCCCTTTGTCAGTGCTAGCATGTCGTAGAATCACAGAATGCTTTGGGTTGGAAGGGACCTTTAGAGGTCATCTAGTCTAACCCCCCTGCAGTGAGCAGGGACATCATCAACTAGATAAGGTTGCTCAGAGCCCTGTCCAACCTGACCTTGAATGTTTCCAGGGATGGGGCCTCCACCACCTCTGTGGGCAACCTGTTCCAGTGTTTCACCACCCTCAGTATAAAAAATCTCTTCCTTATATCTAGCCTAAATCTCCCCTCCTTTAGTTTAAAACCATTACCCCTTGTCCTGTCACAACAGGCCTTGCTAAAAAGACTGTCCCCATCTTTCCTATAGGCCCCCTTTAAGTACTGAAAGGCCGCACTAAGGTCTCCCCGCAGCCTTCTCTTCTCCAGGCTGAACAGCCCCAACTCTCTCAGCCTGTCCTCATAGGAGAGGTACTCCAGCCCTCGGATAATTTTCGTGGCCCTCTTCTGGACCCGCTCCAACAGTTCTATGTCCTGGTGGCCTTTCACATGCTCAGCAGACTCTGTGTCTTCTTTAGTTTCTTGAAAATGCAACAGGATGACAAATCTCCAGAGCTTGTCAGCATTTGGGAGACTTTCACAGGTTTCCTCTCAGCACATACTTTTCCTCTATTCAGCTTGTTCTATTCTCACCCATGGGTGTAGGTAGGACCCATTCACACCTGCTTGTGCAGAAGGGTCCTTTATGGTACATGAATGTGTGTTTGAGTCCTGACTTCAGTTTGCTGTCCTCCCTCTAGCAGAACAATCCTATAAAAGAAGCTGTGTCTGGTGGACCCTGTTAATATATTGAAACAGATAGCACACCTAACAGGAATTAAGTATACTCAGGGCAGGGTAGGGTAGGGGGAAAGGTTGCTACTGCCAGACTCCTCGCTTTATCCTTACTCACATCTGAAAGAGGCATCAGTAAATAAAACACAAAATTTTGGTGGGAAGTATTGTATTGTAACAGAGACAAAAATGTCTCTTGTGATACATACAGAGCCAATAGCACTGTTTGTGACTGAGAAAAACCGAGCTCAAGCCCCAGCTGGTGTTTGACACAGTTGCCAAAGTGGAGTATCTGGCCCATTGAAAAATAAATATTGCTGATAGGTCCCCATACAGTAATCTGAAGGTATTGCCCTGAAAATTGTGGAGTTGATAATGTGAAATGAGCAAAAAATGCTTGGCTGAAACCAGAGCACAGTGGATTTTCTTGGGAGAGGATGTGAGAAAGGGGGCCACAGCTCTGTTCGTTAATCTGACTGCAGCTAGCCACTTGGTACAGTCACAGCCAAGCTGGTCCTCAGTCTTTTCCTTCTCTCTCCCCTTCCCATCCATGTAAGTTGTAGAGTTTCATATCCAGAGAAGTAGATTGGAGAATGAGCAATGAAATGAGTAATGTAATTTGGTGCTTATTGTCACAGAAGCAACAGCATGGTGTTGGCTTCTTCCGTGTCGACAGCAAACAAAATTCAATTACTGTTTGGATATGATCAATTATTGCCAAACTACCTGCCAAGTCTATTTGCTCTGTTGGCATGAAAAGAGCAACTCGTCCAGAAAGGATGTCAAGTATTCCCGTGGTAAAGAGCGAAGGCAGGGAGAGGAGAAACAGAACATTAAGAAGAGGTACTGAATGACAATAAGACCATTTTGGGCCATAGTTTTGCTGTGTAAAGCCCCTAAGGTGTGACAAGGAAAGCAGAGTCAGAGCAGATCCCAGATGGAGCTGAAAAGACTATAAGCTGTGCTTTGCAGGCAGTCTATGGTGCTTGGAGAAAAAAATGCCTTGCAGCTGGTCAGTGGAAAAATCACTGCCATGCTCAGCGTAAAAATGCCACCGATATTCTACCACTACCACCACAATTTACACACACAACAAACTTTCTCTGAGCCTTTTCAATTAAACCAGAGAAGAAAAGCCAACTGCCTGTGGAAAAAGACATTCATGTGTACTGATGCTTTTTAGAACCTGACTATTTCTCTGTTCGGTAGCACAGGGCTGCGAGGTTACTCTACTTCCCTATGCAAATATCTTTAATCTTTATTTTTTAATTGACATAAAGTAGCAAATCTCCAGTAGAGGTACAGTTATATAGGGTTATATTTTAGCACTCTTGCAAGTGGTGATTGCCATGTAGCTTCTGAGCTCTGGAAGTTTGAGGTAATGATTTTGTTATGGGAGTGATGAATCAAGAAAATAGTGAGAGTCCAGACAAAGATGGGAAAATACAGGTGCTTGTCACTTTCTTACTTTGAGAACAGGGAAGGGATTGGATTGTAGATTATTTCAAGGTAATAAAACCTGGAATACATAGGCAAATCTATACTTAGGCACATCGTTATATGCAAGTGCATCATACTAGAAGGTCTCAATTTTGAGAACTTTTTTTGAAAGCTATTGCAGTTGATACTCATCTGTGTTTTCTGTGTGCATACTGAGGATGGGCACATATGAAAATAGTAGGTATATGGACATACTATTTTATCTGACTTCACCTATATGACATGTGAATTTTAGAAAGTGACAAGAGTTATATCTTAGAATCCAGAAAAGAGTATTACTTACTGTAAGGAAATCTGCAGACAGCAATGCTAGAAAAATGAGCTGAAAGCATCATTAAGCAAGTGGTAAATAAAAAGGCAATTTAGCAAGATCATTTATTTAGCAAGTAGAAGTAGACCTACTGTTGCCTCCACTTTCTACTTCCCACCAGCCTCAACGAGGTTTTTCCTGAATACTTAACCAATTACTTCTATTAGGCAATTATTGGGAAGATGCTGATGCCACCAGACCTCAAACGGGCACCAATGAAGTGATATCAGGTCGCATGATCCGTCAAGTCCAGGTTTTCTCCTGCAAGCCAGGGACACCCTTCCCATCCTCCTGACTGCAGAAACAGGTTTGACACTCATGGTAGGGCCATAACAGCAGGTTGATTTCTTTTCCTAATTTAAGCTGCAGTGGTCAAGTGCAGTGCTGCTCAGCAAGTACCCTCAAACAGCACCAATTGTGTGATGTGCAAACCTTATTCTCTCTTTTCCTGTTTTCTGACCCTCCTTTTCATCACCTTTGTACTTCCCTTTTTCCACCCGCAGTCCCAAAGAAACAACCCACTGATGATTAGTTTATCCCCATTGGTCTCAGTTTCGGCATGCCTGTTACCTAGGCAATCTCTGCCTTATGTGTTATCACTGACACCTTTACACTAGATGCTGCTGGCCTTTGAGGATTTTGAAGCCCAAAAGATCACTGGACCCCTATTATCTGCGATGTTTGGCCATCTCTACCATAACTTCACCTTAAACCCTTGTGGACACAGAAAGCCTCATGGCACTACCTGTAATTTTTTCAGCTCTTCACCGTGCCACTGCCACATCCAGCGGTTTCTCACATTTTGTCCAGTGATTTTCTACATCTACATCAGTTTAGTCAGCCATTTGGCCCAGTCAGTGGCCTAATAATTTATTTTCAGCCCTAATGTCTTCAAGCAGTAGGTACAGAATTACCTGTGACCGATATCCTAATGTCTTCCAGCAGTAGGTACAGAATTATCCGTGACCGATATATAGTCTATATTGTGTTGGGTATATATACTGCATAATGCATTTCTGTCTGCAGAGGATCTCAAACTCCTCCACTGTGTGGAGCAACGAACTCCAGTTTGTATTCCTGTTTTATGTTTTATTGCCATTAAAATTCTAGGTTGGGCTTTACATCAGCTAAACTAAAACACAGGATAAGTCTGAATATAGGGGCTACTGAGAGTTTGTTCAATTATATTGAAGTATATCTTTGTCCACTGATGCTACTATTACTATGGTACACGAGTTAATTGCATTCATCTAAGGTAATAAAGAAAACAAGGTAATGTTCTAACAAAGCAATTGTTTTTAAGGAAATGTTTCAGAGAACCAGGCTCCACTGTAAATCTTGTAAGAGTGAAATAATTCCATTTCTATTGCCTTGCCTTGCAAAAGAAAATGACAGTATACAACAATGTAATGCACTTACCAAAATAACAGAACAGCCATGCTGGGCCAGACTAAAAATCTATTCAGCCCAGTTTTTTAATAGTAGACAAATAATGGCTGCTTTAGCAAAATAAGTATGAAAACAGCACAAACAAGTGACAATTCCAGTGCATCGTCCTCATTTTCAGCAATTTAAAGCTTAGGGACTTCCTGGGTCCTAGCTTGTATCTTTGTTGTTATGTGTGTTTATATCAACAGTCATTGATGGATTTTTTTTTTTTCCCCCACTAACTAGCTCTTTAGGGGGTGGAATCAAATATTATCGCCATTCCAGTCTATGCATAATACAATAATATCACGTTTCCAAACTTCTGCAGAGAGTAAAGTGATCCTGAATTGATGATACTTAGTAAATTAATCAAGAGAAAAATGGTAAGAACCTTCTGCATATAGTAAGTCATTTAAAAAAAAAAGGCCTTAGAGCAATATCACCAGGAAAAAGGATTTTTTCAATTGTCTTCTTTTATTCCCAAATCTTTGTTTGCTGAATTTTCAGTTGTATAACTGATTACACACAATATAATCTATCATTTTATGATACTTACACAACATAACATAGCCCTTTGCATTGTCTTTATTAATACAACATATTGTATTAATTGTATTAATACAATTAGTGACGGGAGGAAAAAAACTGATTCATTTGAAGTTATTTTTAAAATTTTTACAGTGATGGTAGTAATTTCTCCCTGAAAACCCAATAATGTGTTGAGCATAATCACAAGATGAAAAATTCTTATCTGAGAGATTTTAGATGCTAAAATAAATATGCACATAAATAACAAATAAGAAGAAAACAGATCCTTGGATGGAAAAGAAGAACAGAAAGTAAGTGAAGTGAACAGTAGATATTGGGCCCTACCTTGATGACACAGTTATAATGCCATGACTTATGGGTCAAAATTCATTATATACACTCACACCTCCATTCCACCCCTCCACACATGCAAGGGTACAGAGGGAGATGGATGCTGAAATAATGTTATTAAGAATACAAAGGCAAGCACTCAAATATGAAGATATTTAGAATACTCTGGTGAGTTTTACTTTACTTGCATGCTTTGTTTTTCTAAAATAATAGAATAAAAATATCTGGAGATGAATCAGAGCTAAACAGGGAGATAAATGTGTATTTGTAGGAACCTTGCCTGTTTATCACAAAATGATAACTGTGCAGTTACAGAGGCACAGTCCTGTAACGATAGGAAGGATATCTCCACGATTAGGGCAGCTGAATAGTTCTTGCTAAATTTTTAACAGGTGGATAGTAATTACCAAGTCTTCTTTTCTGGAGGTTTGACTTGAAAATCAGATCCAAAGTGCTCAGCTCTCACAACTATGACAAAGTCAAAGGTAACCCTGCTTTGTGTGAAGAGCTCTGACAAGTCAGGTCCAATTTGGTATGAGATGACTTGCTTAGAGAAGAGCTTGATGTTGCCCTGTGTGCAACAGCAAAGCTGGTTAATAGAGGTCCCTGACCTACCCTCTCTCTGACTGTTTGAAACCTCCCCTATAACACATTTTACTACCCACTCAGTTAAGCTGATTCAACTGTGTATGCGGATTCATGCTGTGAGCCAGACCAATGAAATCGTCACTATTAAAAAATAATAATACCTTTTTGGCAGGTATTCAGCATTTTCTGTTTGTTTCTCAGCTTCCTAATTCCCATCAGCTGGCTTACAACACAGCTTCACAAGCAGCTGAGGGTGTGACAAATTCAGCTGGGGCCCAGGTATGGCTGATTGCATCGGGAAGGGAGGCAAACTGGTGTAACAGTTTAGCCACTAGAGAAACTGCACAGCACAGCAACACATCACAGCCTGGCTCTGGCAGGGCTGGTATCAACACTGAAGCCAATTAGCCCTGCTGTGCTCCACGTAGTCAGATGTGGAGCTGGGTCAGCCACTCCTCTATCTCACCCACCAGTGAGGAAACAGTGCAGAGGCACCTGCACTGAGAGCCTGCATCACTGACACGTGTACTGTGGGGTTGGCTTTTGTGGCTTTCGCTGTCTGCAAGAGCAGCTGTGCTGCTGAGCTAAGCTAGTCTTGGAGTCAGCACCAGCTGCAGTGTGCTCTGCCTGCCCCAAACTCCAGCTGGATGCATGCTGGCTTTGCACAGGGTCAGTTTACACATCTGTACATCCATGCCACACTTGATCTGCAACCCAGATAATCTGTCTGTGGAGAACTGAGAGCTGACAGTTACTCAGTTCATTTTTTTGAAACATTTAGTAATATTGTACAGATGGATGCCATGAAAAACTCGAGAGGAAATTAATGGTTCTATCTTCAGACCATAATTTGTATGTTTTGCTGTAAATAAGATGTCCAAATGTGTAGGTGAAAACACAGTGGTGGGTGCTTGCTTTTTTAATTGGTACTCTATCCTGTACCCTGAATGAGGCAGGGGTCCTATAGAAAAAAAAAACAGAAACAAAAGCATTAATTAAGGTGATTAACTTTCCCATGGCATGGGAACAAAATAAGGCAAGTCAATATTTGCAGGTAACCTTAATTGCAGCATCCTCTAACTTTTAAGGCATCACCATGGCAACCATGATTAATTTATTTACGTATGCTGCTTCCTGCTTTTTTATAAGTTTATATAGACAGCCTCAGATTCTGTCATAATCCTGTCACTATGTGTGTAGCTACCTGGCTAAGAGTGCATTATTGAGAAGAATTTTGAAACATGGAAGATTGTGGTCTGCCACACTAAAAGTAAATTAAAGTTAAGAAAGAGTTTCAAAAACAATATGGAAGAGAAAACAGAAATCTTTATTTACAATGTGCGTGAAGAGCATGTTAGGGTAGGTTGTGCTGGCTGAACAGAGAGTGAGGGAAACATTAAAAAAAGGTGTCTCTAAGCACATGAGGACAGAATTATATATGGCCTTGAATAAACCATACAGTGGGGATGACATAAGTTGTAATGACAGATAAAAAAGATATTCACCCTGAAGGACATGTAGTCTACTAATAAGGAGGTGGCAGAAAGGCAGGATATGAGGACTTCGTTAAAAATTTAAGGTTATAGGGAAAACATGAGAATGTTTTGAGGCAGAGACGGCAGGATTTGGCAATGGGTTACTTTTGAAGGGGACAAAGGTATACACCTGTGAGACAGTGATACCAGCAAAGGAGAACAGGACAGCAGAACTGAAGAGGCTGGCACTTTCTAAACTAGCTTACTAGGGGTTAGCTACTACGCCTATAAATAGCCTTTTCAATTAAAAGAGCCTGATACTGGAAGGTAGTGAGCAGTTGGCATTCCTACTGATTCTGAATGAACTAAGGGATATCTGTAGTTTCTGAATCTCAGAGCTAGGACAGGAACTCAGTAAAAAAATCAGTTGATATAGTTTTCAGTGCAGTAGTCTGAAAGTCAGACAGTGAGCTATAAAAGGGAGCCAGAGTGTGGTTTGGAGACTTGCATTCAATATACACTTGAGGGAGAGGAATCAGTCTCTTGCATTGTGATCCCTGTGTCAGAACGAATATATTACCCAAACAATAAGAAGTACAAAAAAGAGGGGTATGAGATACAAAAAGCATAAGAAAAGGGGGAAGGAGGGCTTCCAATAAGATGTAGCATAGCAAAGATCTGTCAGGGGTACAGCTATTTTATGAAGTGCTTCACTAAGATGTGAAGCTTTGTGCTTTATTTATATGAGGATAAAAGAATTAAATCTTGCTTTCTCCATACCTTTAGTGAGTGTGCTAACCTCCAGAATAGTTCAGGTGTTACACTACCATTTCTTTCAATCAGTGTTTACTGAGAGAAAAAACTTTCCACCATCCTCTGGTGGAAGGCAGCGCTGATGTCTTGCTGCTGCGCTCTGCCCTGATCCCAGCTCAGCCCAGTAAATAATTAAAGGATGATTAGCTCAGCATCAGAGGTCCAGAAAATGGCTAGGGCCAGTGAATTCTGATCAAAACAATTTTTTTTCCCAGTAATTTGAAGTAGGACCCATACATCATCCTTAGCCTCCTCCTTTGTAACTTATGTGGTTCCTTATTTTGACTACTGGCTTTTGCAGATGCTGCTCCTGGGTACCATAGTTTACCTGTGACTAACTGGTCATTGTCAAGGTTTTTGAAACCTTGCTCAGATTTACATATATTTGTTCTTAAACCTCTGTCATGTTTCCTTAGAAAAAATTATCTGTTTTATGACTGACTTTGCTATACAACAGGCAGTCAGCACTTCTCTTTCCAGTAACTATTTTCAGTACAGTAGCTATATTTATGATTTCTACAGCTATAATAATAATGAGTTCATCAGCTGTTGTGCCAGATGTTAAAAGTTATGGGTTAGCATTACCAGGAGATATGTTATTCTTGCACTTAAGTATCCCTTCAACCAACCACATAACCAGTGGCACCAAGGGATATCTTGCCAGCTATCAACAGGGTTTTGCTTACAATCACGTGTATTCGTGGCCAACACCATGTGACTCCATTTGTTAATAATCTGGGATATTTTTTCTTTGATATCTGTTTTAAATCTGCCTGAAGTTAATTTAGTATTTTTCTTTGAAAAAAGATACAAGTTACTGAATGTGGAAATGGGATCAAATGGTACTGTCGCCTGAAATAATGAGGTATTATACTAAGTACTTCAGAAAGGCCCCATGATATATTCTGGTCCCATGTACATTCACCCTACCATCAGTGGCACAAAAAGTCATCATATATGATGAGTCATTATAGCTCTATTATCACAGAGAACATTTTCTACAGATATTCAATAACCTTCCAAATTACATATTTCACAGAAGTAGGTCAAATTAAGCAGTGATTGAAGACTAACATTTCTGCAAGTACCCAGCTATTCAGATTTTGTCAAGATAATACTGAAGAGAAGTGCTCTGCATATTAAGAATGGGTTATCTTTTTGTTATAGACATCTAAAACTGCTGTAGGTAATGCAAAGATCTTTTTTTTTGTGACCTCTTTTTAAGTTTCTGCTCTTGCTCTCTTCAGGTGCTATTAACTCATGTTGTACAAGACCAGGGTAAGATCTGAGTCACTCAAAATGTTCATCAGTTCTAGCTTAAGGTGAGAGGAAAACAGTGGGGGGGCTGAACACAGAGATTCCTGTGCATATAGAAACCTTTGCACATGTCGCAGAAATTTACTGACATTACACAGGTAGGCCATATCAAAGGGTCTACTAGTGCATGCCTTTGGATAGCAGATTGGCATCTATTCTTTATTTCTTAGTTCTCTTAAGGGACTTAATTTTCAGACTTTTCTCCCTGGTGCACGAGGTTACAGGAACATATACTGTAGATTTGTGTCTACCTTTAATATTGCTCTTTACATTATTTGTTGGACGTTTTATTCCCCGCTCACATTTCCTTCTAGAGCTAAACCAGTCAATAGCTACCACCTGGCCCACAGTGCTTATGCCAGTAGAAGCCTGTAGAGTAAATACAGTTAACAAAAGACTTTGACTGGATGCACTTGCCTTGGGAAGATGATGCTCCTGGCTCCAAACAGATGTCACTGACCAGCAGTGACATCTCATGTCAGAAAAAGAATTTGGTGTCTCAAGAAGATACAGCTGCGGCCGCCATTACTTGACTCAGACACAGTAACTGCAGATGAAGGATCCAGTGTGGAAGGCTATATATCAAAAACCCCTCTGAACTTTCTGTAAGAATGCAATACAAGGAGAAAGAGGATTTAAAATAGTACAGCAGAATGATCACAAGGTAACAATATGGCACTGCTGCTCAGCAAAAGAAGTAGAAATTACAGAACATTAGCCACTGAACCATTACCAGATTTTTTGTAGGCATATTAGAGATGGTCAAAAAGAGAATTGCCATTCTGTAGGAAATTCTGACATTTTGGAATATGTTCTTATTCTGATTAAAATGAAAAATCCAAATGTCAATGTTTTCTAAGATACAGTTGCAGGGAAATATTTCTTTGGAAATGTCAGAATTTCAGTACAAGTTTCTTGTTAACAATGTTGAATCATTAAACTACAAGAGATTATATGTATGTAGATATATCTGCTATTACTTACGATACATGAAATAGTAAAATATTATTCAGAACAGTCAAAATGAAGCTATGATTCATAGTATAAATGAAAGATGATGAAATCGTAATTAAATAGTCTTATCATACTGAAGTAAGAAGTCTTCCTGTGACAGTACTTCAACTAGTTTGGGTAATTATGTAGGAATAATATTATGTTTAATGATATTGTCATATGAGTATGATGGTTAAAATTTGTAAGTCCATTTTATACAAACAAGGCCACAAGCACAGTGATTGCCTGATGTTATTTATTTATGATTAACTCTAAGGCATTCAGATAGTTTCATAAGGCACCCAGTTATGTTTTGCATTTAAAAAGCCAGTAATTTGTCTATTAGCAGGTGCTCTCTTAGCAATGAAAATAAGTTTTGATTCTGTACAATAACCTTAGAACTTCAATGGAATTACTGTTAAATTAATTACAATTTTATTGCAAAAGTGATTAAATTTTGGGGTTTATATGTTCTTGCATTCATATTTTCACAGCGGTGCTTATGGGAATTTAGCTATACAACTCCCATAAACGCACTGAAAATTTATTCCTTGGTGTATTATTTTGTAGTCTTCAGTAAATAACAACCTTGAGGTTTATGAGCTAAGTATAGTATTTTTTTGTCTGCTGTGTATCCAGGTTTTTTTGGCTGCTGGGAATTAATCTGCAAAAGAAACAGTTCATAGACAATACTTCTTGTGCCCTGTAGCATGCTTAGATGTTGAAAGAGTCTTTTACTGTGGATTTCATTGCTTCAGTGGGTTTTAAAAACCATTTATTAAATTTAGTGTTTTGTTGAAGGTAGATCACAAGATACAAGAGACAGAAATCTCACTCTCCTAAAAGCTTAAGCAGTACAGTTTGTTAAGGTCCCCCAGTACCCTCACCAGGGCTTATTCCTGATCTGATAAACCGGTGAGGATCCATCAGGCTCCCAGAGGAATTGGTTTAAGGCAGTGTGTGTGTGTGTGTGTGTGCATGCGCGAAAGTTGGGGACATCATTTGCTCTGTTGCTGGGTGCTGAGCAGTGCCCTCGCTGGGTCTGTGCAAGGCCAGTATCCCACAGGCGAGCCTTCATGCAGTCTGTGAGACCTAGATGTAAGGTCTCAGGCACAACGCTTGGATATTGCTGCCTCATGTGGACAGTCTGAAGTTTGTTCAAAAAAGATAAAATCATACTCAAGGGCTCAGTTAATGGAAAATTAATAAAATCGTCAGTACAGCAGCATCTGCAGTATTTGTTCCATTTATTTTATTCTATTCCTCTCATTTTTACCTGCAGTATAGAACTGAATGCCATTTGTTAGGTCACACTTGTGACCTCAACCATTTAATTTCCTGAATAAGCCACCAAATGAGATGCCTCGGGCCGTTCACACCATCAGAGCTACTTTTACCAACTTGTCTAGAGATGTGTGTGCGCGCGTGCACACACACGCAGAGCACTTCCCAAGTTATGTTCCAGTGGCAATTTCAGAATTTTTTTCCGAACCATAAAGGCCATATGTGTAATTGAATTTTAAGAAGAATTCTGAACACCAGTCTTGTTATGAGCATCCAAGATGCAGGCAAGTGTCTGTTGTAACTACACCTTGAACCAGCTCTGCTTCCTTTGTACCTGCCTCACCTGCTTTTTGCTTATAGTACCTCTTTGGATATCTGAAGAGGGACTCTGCTGTAAGTCTGTCACTGAATCCCCCCCTCCTCTCCATGCTGAATGATGGGGAGAACCAGTCAGGCCATGCCTGCATCTGCTTGTGGCCTTTTCTCTCTCCTGTCTCTGCTCTGACCTCTCGGCCACCTCCATGTGCTTCAACACTAGCAGTCTCATTTACATGAATGTTTCAGAGCAGCTCAGCATAACGCCTGTGTTTCCCTCTGTTCCAGGACTCTAACATGCACTCCCTTCAAGAGCAGAGCACAAACGTTTACATCCAGGCTCTTGTCCTTCACGCAGGTTCAAGTATTCCTTGTTAGAGACAGGCTTGTAATAACGCTTCCTCTGGTTCCCTGTCTTGCACAAATACATGCGTACTGTGATACTGTCATATGCCATTTGACACAGTAAATTTTCTCCACAGTTCTCTTGAAAACATATTTGCATTGATTTATTTTAGTCAGTTATCTGATGCATTTTTACAGATTTTCTCAATCAAAGCTTATCTGTGTGTGTAAATCCTGTCCTGACTGTTCCTACTACTAGTCCCGGCTGTTGCATGGTAAATCAACAACATAGTACCAAATTAATCTTTCAGGTCAGTGTCTCCATTTTCCTTAAATCCTACTCAGTGCAGCCTGGATAATAAAATCAGTTTATGCTACTGCACGATTCAGAACTGTAACATTTAATAAGCCCAAATATTAATTTGACTATTATAATACTAGATTTCAGCATCCTAAGTAATTACACCTGAATTTTTAAAGCATTATTTTTTCAGACAACATAATTATTTGCAGGTTATTACATAGCACAGAGGATTTGTCTTTGTCAAATACATTTTTTATTTGCTAGCTTTAACCAGTCTCAATAGATTTGATTGCTACCATGCAGAAAAGTTGAAAAAAGTAGATAAGCGAATGAATTTTCATTTCATCCTAAGCTCAAAAATTCTTCAGGCAAAGCTATTCAAAGTACAGATAAATTAAAATGTAATTTACTCTTTTCTTCCACGTCAGAAATTAATGCCTGTGTTCTTTGTTTAGCCCCTATTATTCATAAAATGGCAAGTTCTAGGTCACTCCATATAGGCAGCTGATATTTAGCAAATGATCTTAGTGGGGCTTAATTGGTTGTCTTGTGAAAACTGTATGTTTCTTAAATAAAGATCAAAATGCGTTCCTACTAGCAAATCCTTGTTTTCCAGAAAAAAAATCTATGAGGGAGCACTTCAACAAACAAATACAATGAACACTGGTATTGTTTCTCAGTTTAATTTTTCTTCAGTCATAATAAATTTTTTTAAAATTTTATGGAAATGGCTGTCATGGACTTCAGGGATAAGTGCATAAAACCTTCTTCCTTTATTTGAAATTTATTTGTCAGAATTCTTTTCACAGAGTTTAGGTCCTCTATTGTAATGTGATCACTTGAAGATTCCAGTCTAAAACTGGTATGACAAAACAAAAACTCTATACAAAGCATAGGGGTGGTTTAATTGCAAAAAGTCAGCATAAAAATCTTTCAACATTCATCTATCCTGACACGATATTCTGGAATGTGTCTGCATAGTGGCTTCATAAGGTAGCTTTTTTGGGGGAGGCAGAGGGGTATTATTCATTTCTCCACGTTCTCTTTTATTGTCCAAACCAAAATATTAGAGATTTCTCCAACTTTATCTTAGAAATGTCTAATCATTATAGCTAAATTGACTTCCTTCGCTTCTATTGAAGAACATTTCTTGCTAGTTCTTTTATTTAGAACTGCATGTCAGGATACTCATCCTATATATCATCTTTGGCTAAAACCATTCTCTCGTTCTATATAACAGATTTTCTTAAGACCTGCAGCCTGAGTGACAGATCTAAGAGACAGGCTGTCCTGTCCATTCGCAAAGATAAAACTCTCACTACCTTGCACCCCAGTGTCTCAAAGGATTTTCTTTTATTCCAGATTAGAAAAAACAGTCCTCCTTACTAATAACCGTAGAGATGCTGCTACAAAGATTTTGTTTCTACTCCATCAAATTTTAACCATTATGCATTTTTTCCTCTATTTTCCCTCTGTCTTCCCCTTCTGTACTGTGTTAAATATATTTCCCTTCTCTGTATCCAGTCTGTGTCCAGTCTTGCCAGTAATTTTCTCTTGACTGGACCACAATTATATTCTCTGTCACCCACCTGGGAAAATTTTCAAGCAAACACCTCTGTGCTTGACACTCCCATTTGCCACTTGGGAGGAGCTACTTGTACGTAATTGTATTTGTCTTTATCCTCTTTTAGTAAACACCCTTTTTTATTAAATTGCCTGGGAAAAAAAGAAATTGTCAGAAGTCAGGCAACAGATACGGTAGCAGGACTGCCTGTCATATTGATGTGCATGGTCTTTTTCTGGTGCTTGTACCTATCTCATGTTTCATCCTTTGTATTCAGAATACTGATTCTCTGCAGAAGAGACCTTCTGTTATTTTTGTTATTAGTTTCTAATACAGCGGCATGCTAACCCGTGAGCAGTACTGATGCTAATATAGATAATGACAATAACAACATCAGCAACTTACTCTGGGAAATCATCATGCACACGATGCTCTTATAACTGGAGAACTACAAAAATGAACTTTTTGCTCTCTTTTCCTTTACAGCGAACTCCAACCTGTCCCCCAAGTGAAAAATATGCACCATAAAATTATTTACGATTCTGGTCCAGCGCAAGTTATTACACGTTGCCTACAGTCACTTTATGAAAAATGTATCATTTAACTTTCTGCCATTTACATTAATTCAATTAAACCAGTGTGAGTTATGTAGTCTTCAGGCAGTCTCTTCTGACTCACACTGATCTTGTGTACAGTAATGAGACACTGCAACCACTCACCTGTGCTGTGACAGAATGATGAGCTGGAGAGCCTTTATACTACAAAGCAAACTAGAGCAAAGAATACATAGCTCCAGCAGATCAGTATGCCACAAGGAGCAGCCAATGAACTCTTTTAGTGTACGCCTGCAATTATTTCAGAGGACTGTAACGTGGAATGTGTCAATTATCACATGACAAGGTGCGAGCATTACAGTGAAGTGCTTCTTCACAATGTGTTACCACTTTTACTTATTTCTTTGACACTGGTGTATCCGACTGTGAACAAAGTAATAGGAATGAGGAAAATCTGTGGTCTTAGGTTGCTTTCTGGGATTGTTAAACCCAGGACAGGAAGAAGGCACTAGATTCACAAGGCAGACTAAAACCATACAAACTTGAGGAAAATGTGGTAACTTAAGCACCAAGGTGCTTGAGGCAGGCAAAGATTTAGATATATAGGTGTCATGTAACTTCTAGAAATATAAGCCTAAAGTCCCCTTTGAATACAGGCAAAATTCACATTTTTAAAATGCTAATTTTAACCAGGAAGACCACCTTCAAGAAGCTACTCTTATTTCATGTTTAACCTGTGTTGAAGAATGCAAGCAGTGTGATAAACAGGCCATTTAAGGACTAGGTTTTGCTTTCAGTGAGATTTGCAACATATATTTTTCTCCATGTCCAATGGAATATATTTCAGTTCCTTCTCTCAGTATAATGAGGAAAGTGAAGCTTAAATGAAGCTATGGGAGGAATTTCAAAACCCATTTTCTTACAGTGTCACAGGTCTCACACTTGCTTAGTATAAAGTTTACCAGGAGCAATTCCCCTATAGCCCTTAAAGGTAAGATATAAAACAGCATTCCGGTATCTACAGTATGTTTTAAGTAGAATTTAGAAACTAAATCCAAAAGAAAGATCTGTAAGAACACTGATTAACCTAAGAACTGCTTAAATGTCCAGGAGCCCGTATGGGATTCATGATCTAGATGCCTAGATATCCACAGTGTCCACAAGTGTTTCCTCTCACATATTTTGGATCTTCAGTGTCAGCATTTAAGTCTGAGCTGGTCATTCAAACCTCTTTATAATGAATGACCAAAAATACGTAAGGTACAACTTAGTTCTATTTTAGGCATTAACATTCAGATGAAATCTATTATGCCATAGAAGTACCCACTTCACCGACCATAAGAAGAGTCTACTTCGTATGCATACATATTTGCTCGGATGACTCGGACTCCAATGGGTCTACGTTTTTATTAGGGAACTTAATTTGTTGCCTAATGCATGTGCTCAGAGTCACCTTCACGGAGTGGTTCAGCAGCTTTTGAGTGCCTCACCTGTACATAAGGCTGTTT
>VYZW01014032.1:6774-25697 GCA_013401315.1 Balaeniceps rex | reverse complement strand
CAACCACCAATTTATTTCCTTCATACTTTCAGGCAGTTAATGTGAGAATACATGAAGCTGACCCATGTGAAACTAACTTCAGTGTAGCAGTTCCTTTTATGAGCTATGTGATCCCCTGAAATATATATGTTACCTTTGAGGGGTCTGTGTAAGAGAAATAAAACCCAACCAGTTACCAGGAGGCTTAATTTATTCTAGAGTATTAGGGACTAATTTCTAAACTGAAAAATCAGAATGTTTGAAGGACAGCTTTCATAAATGTCTGAGGATTGGAAAGAAAGGATTTTTTTTTTCCACTCCTGATTAGACTTAAGAGCCTTCTATAACATAAGAAAGTGAGCCAGACTTTCTGCCTTTCCCTAAAGATAAGGAACAACACCATAAAAGCATTGTTTTCAGCACAACTACATAGTTGCAAATTAGTTGATCAGTGGCAACTATCTATAGAAACCTAATTTTAAAGGCAGAAATTCAGGTAAAAAATGGCAAAATGACATGACAATTTACTCAGTGTTTTATGAAATCCCACCAGCAACCACAAGCATAACTCTTTCCTTGCATTTCTAATATTTTTATATGGTTTATATAGCTCAAGGTCCCTTTTTGAGGCTTAAGTCTCTTACATTTTGAGCTGATACACAGCTTTTATCTCCAACAGTAAGGGGTCATCCTTTTACACTCTGAAGTTCTGAGCAATTGTGAAAAATGTAAACTCTTGAGAATCCATGAAATCCTGCCAGTAAAGAGCTATATTCTGTATGGAAAGTGTTTCTTACACCTTCAAGGAATAACAAAAAGATGCCTGTTTGAAAAAATTGTTCAATATATTGAGGAAAAAATGAATCATTAAAGAATAACAAGCCTAATGTTTTCTGTAGTATACTATAGCTATGAAATACTTTTTTTCCCTTAAAAGATGAAGTGATTAATAGAATTTTTTCTATAATTTGGGCATATCTGATTATGTTTTCTAAAACAAAGCATCAGCTTAACTGCTTTGTAAGTAAATTACATCAACTTTTTCCAACTTTGTAATTTTAAATATTACAACCTCACAATCTCTTTTTTGACCTATTCAATTCAACACCCTCTACTGTAGACCTCAACACATTATAATTCATCCTCTAAATAGAGTCATGCTTCCGTTTATTTTTTGCCATTAAATTGTAGATATTCAGATACAAAACAAGCAAGCTTTGAAGGTGGGGGTAGCTGAACCCTGACAGCTAACAATGGTAGATGTCTGATTTAGGAGTTACCTTGCTCATCCCTAACAGAGAAGTTAATACCTCATTTTGATGCTTGATGTTCTCTTTTCTGATTTATGTGCAGGGCATTCCACCCTCATTTGTTTGAGAAATGTCCTTCAGAACAAGAACAGAGGATATTTATAGCACTGTGTTGATTTTTTTATAAAAAAGACTTTGTGGTTAGCAGGGCATCAAGGGATAGAAGAAACAGTAAAACTGATTCTGAATGTTCCACTTCCAGTACCCAGAGAAAACCCAGTAGAAAGCATGTTGATTTTAGTCATTCTTGTTGCCTATCATTGTTTACTGAGGACTCAGCAACATACAAGTAAAAAGCATTGTGCAACTAATTCTTATTAGTCCATTTGTATTCTTTCCTCATGATACATATGTGTATACATATAATGCCTAAATACAAGGCAGATGAGCAAAATTTGTTTTCGTATTTCAGTGCAGAAAGAAAATGTGGACCTGGACATAAAATGTTGACGTGCAGGAATGACAGGGTTTGTATTCAATTGAACGTAACAGCGGACACCTCAAAGCTGAATTCCCAAATATGGGTCAGCACTGCAAGTGTGATTTCAACAAAATTTCTGGATAGCAGTTACAAATAAGCTTCAACAAACAAAAAATGCAGAGTTAAAATTTTCAGAAGTGACTAACAATATATTTTTCAATGAGAATCAGATAATAGATGGTGTATTTTGCCAAACAATTTGGCCTTTTGTTTTCCTCTCAAGTCCTGACTGGTCCCGTGATAGTCCACCCTGCACGTACATATATTACTTAATTCTCTTTTGCAATTAACTGTGCATTTGCCTTTGAGACAAAGCCCAGATGCAACTCCTGGCATAGCATGCTCCAGGGATCACAGACCACGCACAGTGTAAGTAGAGGAAGGCAGAGCTACTTTGCCATTCCTCATTTTCCAGGATTATTCCCCCAGGATTATTCCCAAGGGCCTTTGAGAACTTCCACTCCCCTTAATTCCAGGGCCCAGGCCTGGCATGATGCCATGGTTGTAACAGCATTGATGTGGGCAGCAACACAATCCTCCCATTATTTCAGGAATTTCAAACTTCAATAACCTAGGTTTTAGGGCTGTAGAAGTGTCATGGAAAACCCAGAGGAGACCCAGGCCAGAGCACTGTGCAGTGTGGGCATAGTTGACCTGCTCTAGAGGGGCAGCCTGCAGGAGCATGAGCACGGGTTTTCCTCTTCCCCTTGGCTTGGGGATCACTCCCGCCAGTGGAGGATTTTTTCAGATTAGATGTAGTCATTGTTGCTATTTATACAAGCAGCCTCAGTAATCCTTTAAAACATCCTGGTTAGGTGAACCAAGTTTTAAACAGGAATGTATAAAAAAGATGTTTTTAAACTGTCCTGGGCTTTTAGACCCTTTAGAGAGAGCAATGAAGAACATATAAGAAGAAAATTAATGCAGTGGGAGGTTGGACTAAACCCCTAGCCAGTCTGGTATGGAGCTTCCCACCATGGCTGGTAGCAGATATTATGTGAAAGATGACCATGTTTTCTTGGCTGAACAGGATCAGGAATAAAAAGTATCCGTGCCCAGGCTGTGCTATAGCCTAAGAAGGGATCACCTCACCAAATATTCACCTTCCAGAGCAAGACAGGCATTGACTTACCTCTCTTTTGGTAAATCTCACCTGGAGGATGCATCTAGACATTGGGTTTAATAACCAGTACAGGCAGATCTCTGCTCTCTTCTTGAATCAATTTGTACTTTTATGTACATCTGCTCACTTAACGTATGACTAAAAGATCAAGAAATCAATCGTAATTAAACAGGCGTAAAAATACTAGCCATCATATCATCTCTCCCTTCAAAGCTGAAATTTTGACTTTCAGAAACTTATGTTAAGTGAGACGGTAGCTAACAGCTTTTCAAAACTAATGCCTAGCCATAAAATAAAGATGTTACTCTATAAAAATGGAAGATCTCATAGGAGAGTATGTGTGAAATCACATCTCAGAATTTACAATATTTCCAAACACTTCTTGGCTGCATTTACTAGTAAATAATGAATTACTAAAATTACATGAGCACATCAAAAATAAATGATCAGAATATGTTGTGATGCAATATTTTTCAGTTTTTAATGTTTATATACTCAATTTTTTAACTGGAAGTCATTAATTTCTCCTAACTTAGGTGAATTAAGGAAGTTGCACTGTAGAGACATTGTAATATCCATCTTTGGTGACAGAAAATTAGTCAAGGCATGAACCAGATATTCATTTATTGTGAGAAGTTACACATATTTAAGTCAATTGATAAATTTTTTTGGGGACAAAGTCCTAATGCAGTCTCTTGGCTTCATTCTAAGCTTTCTTGGCTTTTATTTATATAGTTCACTTTTATACAAAAACTCTGCCAGGAGGGCAGGTCATCATTGCTCTTGTAGCTGGTGCAGATTTCTTTAATGTAAACAGGAACTATAGTGTGCTAGGGAAGCATAGAGGGTACTTCTCCACAGCTGACTACTGAAAAATGGCAGCACCTGATGGGAAGTTAGAAACAACAGGCCCGAAGCAATATGTTTAAAGATAGAATTCAGACACACAAGGCTTGAGACTGTCATCGTGCAATGTGTCAAGCTAATAAAACAGAACCAAACTTGGCAGGCGATGAAGCTGGCAGCTCCAGGAGCATCCTCAGGGGACAACGCGACTGTGGAGAAGTCACCAATGTGCACAAACGGTGAATTTTTCAAATCCATCTTCAAGTCAGAATTATTTGGGTTTATGTGGCTGCTCTTCCTCTAATGTGGGGGAGTAGTAAAGAGACCCACAACAGAAGGGGAAGATATATCTGCTACTTCCCGGGCTATTAGACCTGCAATGCCTGCTATCTCTGCATCAGTTGTCTTGGCCATGTTCTAAATATATAGATCATACTTAGTTATCCCTTCATGTAGGAAACACCTGACTGCTGCAGGAACAGAACTTAAAAGCCTTAAAAGAATGTAACAAGGAATTTATAAATTCTCCTTTATTAAATACTTTATTAAAGACTTAAGCTTTTAAACTTTTTTGGAGTAGTATAACACTTTTAGGTCTGTAGCTTATAACCTGGTTCAAATCTGTATGCTGTTGCTCCTGTAGATTAGCATGAAAATTTATGAATAAAGCTAAATATTGGCAGAAGATATTTATTTCATCAAATAGTAACAAACAGTGGTAAAAGAATATGTATGCCACCAAGAATGAAATATTCATTATTCAACTGTGGAATGCTACTGCAGTAAGGTGACTAGTTTATATATTGATTTACCCAGAAAGAGCACATATTTATTCTATTTTATTTATTTTTGACTTGAGTCAATTTGGAAAATTACACAAGAACAGGTTAATGAAATCACAAAAATAACTGAGGCTCCTGCATCTCTTGGCCTAGTGTGTCCTATTCTGATTCCACGCATTGCCAAAGTCCCTACAATGAGCCATCAGGAAACATTTCTTTCAATAAAACCTAAACAATAGGAAGTAAGTACAAAATTAGGCAGGACAACCTATTAGTTAGTTCTGCTTCCTATTAAAACTTTTCTACAAATTTTATTTTGTAGAATATATTATAATTAATGAAAATATTTTCAGCTGTATTTCATGTAATTACTCATATGGCAATAGGAAGTAACATTACTTCTAATTTAAAAATTTTTTAAAGACTTCATGAATTTTCCCTTCAGCTTTGCCACTGAATCCTGTAACTGCTCTCTAGCACAGCATCCCATAAGGTAGCCATAAAAGTTGTTCTAACTTGGTAAAGTGAAATCTTAGAATGAAAACCTGTCTGTAAAATTTTATTAAAAAAAAAAGGTCTTGCAAAATCCTTGGCGTCATGATGCTCACTTGCTTGTGGCTTTTATTTATTTACTGCTAAGATACCCACCATCTGCTGCCAAACCAAGCTTTTACCTCAATCTGTTATCTTAAATAAAAAGGAAAATAAATATCAGTCAGTGCCAAAGTAACTCTGAAAATTTCTTGGAAATAATGTTTTATGGTTCAAACAGTGCCATCAAAATGAGTAATGCAATGGGTTGATGAATTAGTTAAATTATTTGGAAGATGAGAACATTTGAAAAATAACTATGGAGCTCAGTGTTTAGCTATACATCAATTTTCCAATAAAACTTATGAAAGGACCTTTCTTCTTTTAATGAAGAATGCTCAAGCAGACTTTTTTGCATTCATTATTATTATTTTTTTTGCAGTAGCAATAAGGGGGCATAAGATAGAAGCCATATCGATGACAGTCTAAAAATTAGTTGAAAGACAGTTCCTTTACCAAGTTACTAATTATGTGAATCTTCTTGATGCACCTTGAAAAACTAGAATTATGTGATGGAATAAACAGAGGTACCATTGTAAACAGAAATAGCATGAAATGGTAATGCACCCACAGAGATTACAGAAAAGTAGTGGTCACCACTTCTGTTTAGTAAAACTCATTTTTGATTGAATTAGTCAACAGTATTCATGATGTTATCTGCTACCCATGCAGAAAACTAAATTTAGGTATCTGAGTTGTTGTTTTGGCTATAGTGTATTCTTTTCAAATGTTCTCTTTTACAGTGTTTTCAGAATTCAAGTAAAAGCAGAAGGGATATATTTCAGATAAAAGGAAAAGAGACATATGACTAGGTGTCATTTTATCAGCTGCACATATGTTTTAACAAAATAACTGTGAGAGTGGAAATAAGGACTCCCATGAATTAAACATTAAATGAATTGTTATTATTGTTTTAAGAGAAGTTACTCTTAAAAACTATGTTTTTACTCTGTTCAGTCCTTAATTTGGACTAAATGATTAGCAATACAGAATTACTTAGAGAAAATAAATTATTGTTCAATAATCCACAGAGAATTAGCTGATGACAATCCAGATCACCGCATTTTTAGATCAAAACTCCAGATCAAAATTATTGCAGTATATGTCACATTGCGGGAACTATAAAGTGTATACTTATTAAGCACTACCTGATGCTGAACCTACATTCTCTGAGCTAATACACTTCTGTAGTATATATTAACTTACAGTATAGAAGCAGCAAAGGAATGAACCCACATATCTTTAACATTGCACTATAATCTCTCCTGGCATTGACTTGCTTGAAGGTGAAAGGACAACTGAGTTGATACAGTAATTTGTTGTTGGTGAACCAGGGTCTTGGGCATATGAATGCACCTAGGAAAACTTGATGTTATATTTCTTTATTAAGCATTGTGCTGGTTTTGGCTGGGATAGAGTTAATTTTCTTCATAGTAGCTCGTAGGGGGCTATGTTTTGGATTTGTCAACAAAAGTGTTGATAATGCAGGGATGTTTTAGTTACTGCTGAGCAGTTCTTACACAGAGTCAAGGCCTTTTCTGCTTCTCACACCACCCCACTGAGTAGGCTGGGGGTGCACAAGAAGTTGGGAGGGGACACAACTGGGACAGCTGACCCCAACTGACCAAAGGGATATTCCACACAATATGATGTCATGCTCAACATACAAAGCTGGGGAAGAAGAAGGAAGGGGGGGACACATTCAGAGTGATGGCGTTTGTCTTCCCAAGTAACTGTTACGCATGATGAAGCCCTGCTTTCCTGGAGATGGCTGAACACCTGCCTGCAGATGGGAAGTAGTGAATGAATTGCTTGTTTTGCTTTGCTTGTGTGCGCGGCTTTTGCTTTACTTATTAAACTGTCTTTATCTCAACCCACGAGTTTTCTCACTGTTGCCGTTCAGGTACTTTCCCCCATCCCACCAGGGAGGAGTGAGCAAGTGGCTGTGTGGTGCTTAATTGTCAGTTGGGATTAAACCACAACAGTCTTTTTTGGCACCCAGTGTGGGACTCAAAGGCTTCGACATAATGACAGATTTGATTGAATTGTGCTAGGTCCAATTTATAGCTGTTATTGTTTAGTTATTAACGGGCAGACTTCTGTGCTTGCCATGGGGCTTGCTTGCCTTACTGTATATTAGAGTCTAGTGTTCATTAGTGGCTGCTTTTTGCTTTCGCTACTTGCTGTACTGCCGTACTGCTTATCATCTTACTCCGCTGTGCCTGGGAACATTTTGATAACAGCAATGGCCATGTGCCTGGGCTGGCAGATGGCCAGGGCATTGCTGCTGTTTCTGTGCTGCTGTACTGGACAGGCTGGAACTCCAGTGTGAACTTGAGTCGAAGGGACTGTGACCTGTGGATGAGTCCACGTAGGAGCAGGACACCCTGAAGTGTCTATATGGCAATGGATAAGCCCATGCCAGAGCAGGTACATCTCAAAGCATTTGTGGCCGTGGTTATGTCTGTGCTGCAGCAGGTATACCTCTGAAGGGATTGTGGCCCAAGGGTAAGTCCACGCTAGAGAAGTTACACCTTGAAGCATCTGTGGCTGTGGATAAGTGCTTGCTGCAGCAGGTACACCTTGAAGGATCAGTGGCTGTACATGAGGTCATGCTGGAGCACCTCAAAGCGTGTGGCCATGGATAAGCCCACAGCAGAGCAGGTACACCCACGGAAGAACTGCAGCCATGGGTAAAGCAGTGGTGAAGCAGGTTTACTTCTGAAGGGGCTGTGGCTGTGGCTGTGGTTAAGGACACTCTGGAGCATATCTATCTCTGAAGGCATTGTGGCCCATGGATAAGGTCACGCTGGAGTAGGTGCACCTCAAGGAGACTGTGGCTGTGGGTAAGTCTATGCCACAGCAAGTATACCCCTGGATAGACTGGCTCCAAGCAGCAAAAGCAAAAAACAAAAAGCAAAAAGGCTGTGTGGTGCTTAGTTGCTGGCTGGGTTTAAACCACAACAAGCATTCAGAAATTTGTTTCCTAAGGACAAGCAAATAACTGTGATACAATATCATGGCACACTTGCTTGGTATGTGCAACAGAATTTTATCTAAAAATCTAAATTCTTTTTCAGTCAAGTGAAGTTAGAAAATTCTGTTGATTCCTTTAAAGACACAGAACCTAAAAATTATGAAACAAACTCTGAATGTATGATTTAATTAAAAAAAAGAAAGCTATGAAAGTTATGGGAAATTGATGACAAATGGGAACTCAAGAAAAAAACTGTTGCATACAATCTCTTATTATTTGTTACCATCATGAATATTTTCATGATTCTCTGTTGGCATTAACTGATGACAGGGGTTTTTGTATAGAAAGTGGAGAGAAGTACAGGGAATTATCTTCTAAATTTGATTCTAACTGATACAGAGAAACTTCTCTCTCACATGAAAATGAGAAGCAGGTCATGAGAGTGGTCTTGAAGTGACAGGACTTCATGATCTTTAGGAAGGGAAAGAGAGATCACCAAACTGAAAACAATTAACCTCATGAGATCTCAGATAATAGGTAGGTAAAAGCTCAGGAAAGCAAGGCCAAGGAAAACTGTCCATCCTTCACAGAAATTCTAAGAGCAAAAAATAAGCTTTACTACTATAGAGAGGAAAAATTATTGGCAGATGATGTGAGGAAAATGCACCTTTCTAGTGAATTATTGCTTAATTTTGACAAGAAAGTAGGAAACAGGTACAATTAATACAAATCGAGGGGGAAAGGTCTCAACCTCAGATAGGTCATGCATGAAAAGATTCAATAAGTGAGACTGTAAGGATATGTATGTCATTCTGGTCTTCCTGAATTTCATCTTAAATGCTTTCTGAGCTGGCTGAAGTGATCTCAGAATTGTTAATGATCATTTTGATAACCTTTGGTTGAGGTAAGTGAAGAAAGAAAACGTTACCAAACTTCTGAAAGGGGTAAAAATTACAGTTTCAGACCATCCAGAATAATTTCAGTTCCTAAGAAAAAGTAAAAGAAGAATTAATCTAAATGTTTATAAGTACTGAAAATTAATAAAAAAGATCATGATAATAATTTGCAATTTTTGAAACCAATCTAATTTCCTCCATAAGTATATAACACCTGTGACAAGAAGTGAGATTTCTCTCTATGCTCATGGGAAGAAGAAATAAATGTCTAATACTATAATTTTCCTAAAGCTATCAGCGGATCTCAAATGTTCTTTCCTTAATGAAGGTTAGCAAGTGGAGCCTATTTGAAAGAACTGCAGTGTGAGGGCAAAATCAGATGAACAACTGATCATAAGTTTGGGGGGGGGGTTGTTTGTTTATTTTTTGTTGTGGGTTTTTGTTGTGTGGGGTTTTTTTTAATTAAAGGATCTGTTGAATAAGGATTTTATTTTCCAGGATTTGGATCGCTCTATATTTTTGCTAATGACTTGGATAACGGAATGGGAAACATGCTTATTAAATTTGCAGAGAACTTAAAGTTGCATGGGAATTCTAACAGTTTGGAAGGAAAGGTAAAAATTTGAAGTTATTGTGACAAATAAAATAATTTGCCTAAGTACAATAGTGACAACTGAGTGGGCACAAGTTCCTTGGAAGAGGATCTGGGAATAATAGAGAACTCCCAACCTGAAGAGTTAGTTGAGCAAAAGAAGGCAAATACCTTACTGGATTATATAAACTGGAACATAGCCTGGAAAAATCCATGAAATAACTCTGCCCATTCAACAATGACAAAGCCTAATAAGAAAATATATGTAATCTTTGGTGCACTGCTTTTCAGGAATAACTAGATCGAATGGGTAGAGGAGTTTAGAAGAGAATAAGAATGAAGAGCAGTGTAGGCAATGTGGCCTAGAAGAAAAGTTTGAAATGGTAAAGGGAGTTCCAACTAGAGAAGAATTCATAATAGACTGCCTCAGGGAGGAATAGAATAAAGTTTTCTCCATTGCTGTGGCAGACAGGAAAAAAGAATGATCAGCACACACTGCAAGAAGAGATATTCAGATTAACTGCCTAATGGTAAATTTAGGAAAGCACAGGAGCAGACACTAGCAGAAGCTGTGGAATCTCCATTGCTGGACATAATTGAAAAAATATATTTCAGGAATGGCAGAGATGCACCCAATCTTGGCTCAGATGAAGAGGATGGACTCCATGACCAAGACATTCCATCCTTGGTTTTCTACATTTGGTAAGGTATATATCTTGAATGCCACAAAACATACATAGACTTTATTTTTGAGAGGTGTTATTATAAACTATACAAGAGAAAGTGTTCTGGAAATAGAGGGAATATAGGGATTATGCTTCTTGTTCCATTGTTATTTAAATTTATTAATTAAGTCTATTGTTTGACCAGCATTGTAATTCAGTAGCTTCTTACTGAAAATAAATGTGGACTAAAAAGAACTTTACTGTTTGACTTCCACAGTCTACTTGTAGTGTTTTAGTAGGTTGAGAGCACTTGTAAGGAAAAAAAACACAGCATGATGAATACATTTCAAATATTAAAAATTTCCTCTATGCTTGTTTAATTGGCAGCATCACAGAGCTATAGAGAATAACATGGTATTGACCATAAAAACACTTTAAATATTTTGATTTATATTCAAATGAAAATATGTCTAGCTGGTTACAGCTGGGGGTGGAAATAAGGAAAAAATGACAGTTTGTAAACTGATCGGAACATCGTCATTAATTTCCTTGATAATCATGCTTCACTGCACCAAAGCAACATGCTAAAAAAGCTGAAGTTATTCTCTTCAAATTTCTTCACACAACATATACATGTATGATTTGAAATTGTTTTATGAATTCCATGCAGCTCTCTCTGCAACGTCATTCAAATGTGTAATGTGCAACTTGGTTCTGCTTCAGACTGGAAGAAGAATCCTTTGGGACAAAGTCTTACTTTGGGTTTGATTCAGTTGGAAACTTAGGTATTTAATGCTTTCTGAAGTGCCCTCGGGTATCCCACCATCCCTCCAACTTTCAGTCCAAAAGGACATACTTTTCCTATAATCCCGTGTTGTACCTGTCAGACACACAGGGATGTCTCAGGTTCCCTTGGTCATCTCAAATGGCACTACACACCTACATTTAGGCATAGGTAGCCTGAATCCCTTGTGCCCAATTCTTTGTTATTAAAGTTATTTCAAAAAATGTTTTCAACTCTCTCTGAAGAGTAATTCTTGTCTTCTGCTATTCTGAGCTTTAGGTTATATTGAATGTTATGGATCAGTGGGTCAGGAACCTGTTAATTGTCAGCATAACATGTTCATAGGGAATTTATTCCCATCATTCCCTATATCCTAAATGACTTTAAAAATAATTGGCCGAATAAAATTATGTCTTTTGCAGAATTCAAGATACATCAATGTAATGGGCAGACTGAACCATCGTGATTGCCTAGTAATTTCAGTATGGGTTTGAGAATCCAAATAAAATATGGCACTTCTTGTCATAAAAAATTCTGGTATTGGGTTTTGTGGATAGCATTTTTGGACTTCTATGATGCTTCTTTTGAACATTGGCTGTGCTCTTAAGTTAAGCCAAATTATCAAAGATTTATATAGCTCAGACTACCAGTTCAAACTACTAAAGTCTCTTGGATTCCCACATTTAGGGCAAATTTCAAAACCCACCCATTTGGAATAGATGAGATACTGTCACATAGGAAATGATAAGTGCTGTCTTGCTCCTAGTATAGGAAGCTAAAATGATTAGAAATCTAAAAAAATGTGCTAGAAACTTGTCAAGGGAATAAGACCACAGTCAGATCAGATGTATCAGTTGTAGGAAATGAAATTAATTAAAAACTGTATTGGGAAAACTATAATGTGTTTTGCAAACAGTAAAGAGGTTTATTAACAGGTGTATTTAAATTTAGAGAACATAACACCCATACAGAAGCTAATAGGCTTTCCAGATTTAAATTTGAAATTAGTTTTTTTTTGTGAAAAACATGTTAATGGGCTTTAACCAAAGCAGGATTTTCCTGTAAAATGGAGTTAAATGCCAGCAACTCCTTCAATGGTTTAACAAACTGTGACAAGTCTCTCAGCACATACGGTGTTTTAATTAGACATCATAGTCTCAGGCAAATTGATCTCCTCTTGCATTTTCTCTCAAGTGTCAGTTAGTTTAAGGTGAAGTCCCAGAATGATTTCAGCTGGGGTGAGTGGAATTAGAGCAGCAGCTCAGTTCTGGCCATGAACTGAGTTTGTGTGTCATTACTGAAGCTAATAAGTTTCCTTTCTCAAGCATGTACTCATGCAGCTGAATGGGTGAATGTCAGTAACCACATGCTGAGATCCTGCTTAGTAGAACAGAATATTAAATATGTGTATGGTCTGTTATTTTCTAGGTCAAACTAACAGTCATCAGGCTGTATGTGGACTTGATTCTGAAGGTGCTGAATTGCTCCTCTGCTGTCATGAGAGGCAGGGGATAAACCAGCCCTCAGCCCCCCTTTTTTACGTCCTTGATACATAATAGGATTGAGCTTGTTGTCATTTAAAAACCTGAAACTGCATCTGCCTCATAGATAGTGCTTTGTATATGGTAGTGCTACTGAAGCTAAAACAACGGTTGGTATGGAGCAATTTAAATGAGCCTGACAGCTACAGTGGTGCCACAGAGACTGAGCAGACAGTGGCTTACCTCAAGCTGCTGCAGTCCAGTCTGGGTATTTATCTGTCCTGGGGGAAAAGACAAAACAAGCAGTGACTTTGCTCTCCTTCACTTTTGTTCTTTTGCAGGATAAAGCAAAACCCACCAACACAATCCACATCAAAGAGGAACACTATCGTTTTGTGGCTTTAGGTCTGCTTTCCAGTACTGGCCCTTATTTTTATCTTTATGCATTTAAAGGGCAAAGGGCCTTGTCACAAATGGGTTGGATGGTATATATGACTTTAGTAATGCTACCGTGTACTTTTTTCACAATACTCCAGTGAATAGAGTACCCTGGAAGTGGAAGCATGGGTTCATTTCCCTCCTCTCTGTGTAAAGATTCAAACCTCTCACTTCCCAAAAGTACTCCCTAGTCACCAGCCTATAAACTAAAATACTTTTGTAGGGATCCTGAGGCTGCACTATTGATCAGTGAGTGTGTGCATAGCCAGTTTAAGTTGTAATGTTCATGTGCAACTGCCATAGAAACCAGATAGGTGACAGGTACTGGTGCACACCTGCATTTCCTGCACGATATGTTGTCAAAATAAGGCTAAGGTGCACTTGATGTCAGGAAGTTAGAAAATACTCCTGGGACTACCATTTTTAAGTTACCTTGAAAAAAATAAACAATTTAAGAGAACAAAGAAACAGCCTGATATTTGGCTGGGGAAGAGAAATTAGATTCTAGTATTATTCCCTATTATTTATATTTTTACTCTGTGATTCAGACCCTACTGAGACCAAGCACTGTGACACTCTGTCTGGGTTTCAAAACTAGGAGTTCTGAATATGTCTCCTAGTAACTGAAAGCATCTGGAAATGGCTAATTGAAGGAAAAGAAAGCGCATTTTACATTTGTTGCTACCTAACAAAAATAACTGGAAGAAGTAATGTCATACTATATGCTAATGACACTATGAACTCCATCTTTTTCAGCATAGCTACTTGGCTTTTTGTGGTAAAATAAATTCTTAAAAAAATAATAAAAATAATGAACTATTTTACTATGTAATAACTTTTGCTAGATTGTAATGAGATAGGATTTTTTATAACAGATGACTGAAAAATACATATTCTGAATGTTTGGAAGGTTGTCTCATTGTTGAAATTTCATTTAAGAGAATACCATCATATCAAAAGCACTTTGAAGTCCCATCACATTCCAATAAATGCCTCTATTTATTATCAAATTTATGTGCTTGCATGTACTAAGTTTTTAAAAGCTGCAGAAAGCTTAACAAGGAAATTAAACTTTTCTGTTATCTAAATAAAATATTTCAACATAATTCTACAAAATTTTATTTCTGAGAGGATTCTTTTTTTTTTTTTTTTGTATGTGTGCTGAGTAAACGGATTTTTATACTGAGTCTTATTTGGCTTTTAACACATTTTGCAAAGCATACTTATTGCTGACTTCACCAAGCAGCCAGGGTTAAGGTCAGAAGAGATAATCAGCTTGATAATCAGCAAATTTAAACACAGGTCACCAAAAATAGATAGTGTTTCATGTAATGCGAATAGCAGCAAAATTCCTCAACTGTTTTGGTTAGAAAGGTGATATTACTTCACCTAATATTCCTCCTCTTGTTCACCTAGAAATAGTGCGTACGGCATTATAAAGAAGGCTTAGGTACTGAAATAGATATAGGACTAGAATTGCCTCTACACAGTTTCACAATTGAGAAAGCACTGTTTTGCATCTTAACTTGCAGAAATGATTCTTTAGTTAGAGGTAAAAATGTTTTTTTGTTTTAGTTCTGAAGGTTCCTAGTTTACAACTTAAAGTCCATTAGTACAGCTGTTCTTACACAGAGTAGGGGTTGCCTGGGGTTCTGAAAATGGTGGGCTTCAGCCTGAAAACAGCTTTTTCTTTCTGCAGGAGACACATAGTGCCTTAGTCAGTGTGTGCATTGCTCCCAGTCCACAAGGCTGTGAGAGTGCTGTGGGTCTTCCCTGGCTGCAGTCAGCCTTGTGCGTTGGGTCTTGCGCCTGTCATCTGCATCGGCTGCCCGCTGGAGCATGTTACCACTCCTGTTTGACCCCACTGCCTCCACATCCTCTCTCTCTTCCTTGTCAAGGACCTTGACAATGCTGGTCCTTGTCCAATACCACCTCCAGTTTGGAGCTGGTGTTTTATTCAGGCACATAATGAGGAACACAACAGCTCTTTAGTGCTGTGGCACAAGCATACTCTTTGGGATGCTTCATTCTGTAACTCACACAACATTGAGCTGCAGATCTAGTTACAGAAAGTACTGGGATCATGACTACCGTGGCAATGTTCAAGTCACTCCAAAATATTATTTTTATGTTCCTAACTGTGCTATGAAAGCAGATAAATGTTAAATAATTCTGATAGCAATACAGGTGGGCTGCTCAGCTACTCTGGGTCCCCCATCAGTAAACAATGTGCTTTTGGGGATGAATTAGAACATGTGTACTTATAACTATGTCTGGAAATATTAGTGAGAGAATATTTCCCAAAGCATCTTCATGTTTCTATTTAACTTCTGGTTGGAACTGAAGGTAGGACAAGCAAAATACACATTCAAAAGGTATGTTGAAAGGTCCTTCTGAAGATATTCATAGGTCATTTGAATTCAAGGTAAATTTAGATTAGACCTTTTAAAATTCCGAACAGGAGATGTGTTCTCAAGAGAGAATGTTTCAGAGCAGATGTGCTTTGTCTAGGTGGAGATTCTTTTTTATTCTGAAATGGTCATCCATCCTTAAAATATCCCAAAGAAATTTACGTAATTCTCTAAATTCTATTCTTGCCTATTATTCATCCATATAAAAACACCACCTATATGCCCATGCTAATATTTTATTTCAGTCTTATAAAAAATAATCCTATTTTTCCAAATGGGATAAAAAGTATCAGCAGATAAACTCTGTTTTCAGAAACTATTTTTTTCTGACTTGCTTTCTCTTCCAAACCCGTTTTACATTTCTTTTGTTGATGAGTTTTATGGATGTTTTTTTTCATTGCTATTGTTAAGGGTTTGTTTGTTTTTTTTTTATTTAAGGGACAATTTTAATTGAAGACAAAACACTATTTGTCACAGAACCCTTTGCTTATTTATTAGGTGTCCTACACCTGGCTGCTAGAAGTCAAAAAGCTTTCACTATTTTTAAATCTCTCTCATTTTTCCCCATTAGAAGCCCTGGAAAGAAGAGTGTATGTCACCAACTCTGCCTAATTAAGAGTATTTTGTGGTTATTTGCATTATTTATACACACACACCCCCACACATTCTACAGGCTATTTTTGAAGTTCATTGTTTTCCTCTGCAAGTGGACTTGGTGTGGATATTGAGATCCCTGACTACCCTAAAGCTGCCATAGCTGTAAACCACAAAGGAAGGCATTTTCAAGAAAGAATCCTTTTTGAACCCAGAGCAGAATATGTACAGAATAGTTGTTACTAGTACTGGGGTTTTTTTATGGTCGTGGCTGTGCTGCCTCATCAGCAATCCAGTTGTCCCCCACTAGGCACTTTCAAGCACAAAACTAAAGGGACTAGAGGTTAACCTCTGTGTTTGAATTTATCACCAACTCCATAAAAATATGTACATACTTAACTGTTATAAATAGACATAAATTCCAATTGACTTAAATAAGAAATTGAGAATTTAAAGAAACGTTACAAACATTTGTAGACCTGGCTCCAAGGAAGGGAATATAAGGGAGTACTGAATGTGCTATCAAAGATATTCAGCTGTAATCTGATAGGAAGTATTTATCTTCCAAAGTGTACAGAAATGCACCCACTCCTTGCTGCTCCCACCTGACACAGTTTCAGGTTTGTTAGGGAATAATTTCTGCTGTGATTACCTGACAACAAAAAACTTTCCTTAGACTGGCATATCTCTGCCTACTGTTAAACGGATTCCATCTGCATTTGTCAACAGTATGCACAGCGCAAACTCAGCAGTGTTACAGTCCACTGAAATATTTCCTCCTTCAGATAAGCAAACATAGGTCTATGCCACACAACACAAAGAAGAGAGATTTCTTTATATTCCTGAGATTATGTAAATACTTTTATGTTCAATAGCTTGATCAAGGATATAGCTGGCTGTTTTCTGTGTAGTTCCCTCAGTACGGCTGATGATATAAAATATATAACAACAGACTGCACAGAAGAGTTTATGTCCGTTATAGGGTTGGCTACTTTTAACTTCTAGGAAAACTCCAGATTGTGTTTGATAATGTTGGCTGGGGTGTTTCATTCCAACAGCTTATGGTCAGTACCTATGCAAATATAACACGATAGACTTGCAAAACAAATCACCAGAATTTCTTAAAAGAAAAAGGTCTTAAAGTAATGTACTTTTCATTGCATTTACAAATAATTCCTTTTAAAATGATCTGTTCAGAGACTGTGAACAGTAGAGGACTCTCTGTTCATTGTCTCCAGTGAGATGACCTGTCTGAAGGGTGCTGATTAACATTCTTTTAAAGAGCTCAGCTTGTTTCAATGAGAATCGTGATTGCTTTTTGATACGCAGCTGCTGTGAGTATTTACACTTCTTCCCTCTTTAGCTGTATGTTGCTGGAGGCTTTACAGTCGCATCCAGGCATGACTTAAATGATCTGTAGCCATTTGTCACATATCCTGGGAAAATTAGGATCCTTAATGTAGAGGGATTTGAGTGAATAATTTTCAGTGAATAATTATTCAGGAAATGTAACCTCTTTCTTGCTTAACTTTTCTGTGAACAATGATTTTAGGAATATATTTGCTCTTTGTCACTGCTCAAATAATTATTTTTGTAAAAAGATCCTCTACTTTTCATCTCCATTGTATGAAGATGGTATTTATTGGTTGAGATAAGTTACTTTTGCTTTATGATTTAATATTTTGATTCCCAGGAGATTTAGTATGTCTATGAATAAACTAGTCATTGAATGCAGTAATAGATGCTAAAAAGAGCTGTCTTCCAGAAAGACATGTTTAAATCTCATGTAGGCCTAGCAGATGTCTAGTATACCTACCAATTTACATGGCCAAGTAGCTTTCCTGCTTCAATAGTTCAAGCAGTGATGGTTTTGAGTGAGAATAACTGTGACCACCATAAGACACAGAGCCCAAAGACATGGGCTAAATGAACTCAATGGACATTTTGTGGACATTTCTGGACGTTTTATGAACATCTTACAAGGGTGGTCTGTAGACTAAGGGAATGATATCTGTGTATTATATCAAAGAATGGGAAGGAGGGGGGTGGTTAATAAGGATGTATTGGATAGTGTGGAACCTGGGCATGATGTAAATGGTATGGACTAAGGGGTGGAGAATGTGCTGGTTTTGGCTGGGATAGAGTTAATTCATAGTAGCTAGTATGGGGCTATGTTTTGGATTTGTCAACAAAAGTGTTGACAATGCAGGGATGTTTTAATTACTGCTGAGCTGTTCTTACACAGAGTCAAGGCCTTTTCTGCTTCTCACACCACCCCACTGAGTAGGCTGGGGGTGCACAAGAAGTTGGGAGGGGACACAACTGGGACAGCTGACCCCAACTGACCAAAGGGATATTCCACACAATATGATGTCATGCTCAACATATAAAGCTGGGGGAAGAAGAAGGAGGGGAGGGACACATTCAGAGTGATGGCATGTGTCTTCCCAAGTAGCCATTGTGTGTCATGGAGCCCTGCTTTCCTGGAGATGGTTGAACACCTGCCTGCTGATGGGAAGTAGTGAGTGAATTCTTTGTTTTGCTTTGCTTGTGTGCAAGACTTTTGCTTTACTTATTAAACTGTCTTTATCTCAACCCATAAGTTTTCTCACTTGTACCCTTCCGATTCTCTCCCCCATCCCACCCTGGGGGGAGTGAGTGAGCAGCCGTGTGGTGCTTAGCTGCCAGCTGGGGTTAAACCACAACAATAACAAAGAACTGAAACAGGAAGAAGGAAGGACTAAATCACACAAACTCCAGTTTTAGGAACCTAATTTCTGGTTGAAATACTGTCCAACAGTATGAATATCAGGCTTCCCATGCAAGATGTCTGTAAATTAGTCATTTATGTATTAGGTCCATACACAGGAAGGTGCTTAAAGAAGACAGAAATCACCCATGGATTGGGAAGGTGGTGGTATTTTGTAGTGGGAACATAATGCTCTGGGAGACAATGACTTCCACCAGCCTTGC
>VYZW01014031.1:13922-37546 GCA_013401315.1 Balaeniceps rex | reverse complement strand
TATATAATATAACTATATTATCATAGTTCAGCTGCTTTTATACCTTCAACTATTTTTCATAACTTCAGTTAGAAATAGAACTTGATTCATGTAATGTTCATATTCTTTGTTTAAGTCTTCCAAGACCATGATAATCAACTCAGAAAAAACCTGAAAGTTCAATTCTGCCCATGAGTACGTAAGGTAGCCTCTGTACAAATATAGTACATTTAACAGTCTTTGTCCAAAACTGATTGACACATTTACAGGGACATGTTTCACTAAGTCAAGTTGCTCAAAGCCTCATCCAACCTGGCCTTGAACACTCCCAGGGAGGAGGCATCCACAGTTTCTCTGGGCAACTTGTTCCAGTGTCTCACCACCCTCACAGTAAAGAATTCCTTCCTGATATCTAATATAAATCTACCCTCTTTCAGTTTAAAACCATTATCCCTTGTCCTATCACCACACTCCGTGATAAAGAGTCCCTCCCCATCTTTACTGTAGGCCCCCTTTAATTACTTGGAAGGCTACTATAAGGTCTCCCTGGAGCCTTCTCTTCTCCAGGCTAAACAACCCCAGCTCTCTGTCCTCACAGGGGAGGTGCTCCAGTCCCCTGATCATCTTCGTGGCCCTCCTCTAGACCTGCTCTAACAGGTTCATGTCTTTCTTGTGCTGGGAACGCTAGAGCTGACAACAGTACTCCAGGTGGGGTCTNTAAAGAGTCCCTCCCCATCTTTACTGTAGGCCCCCTTTAATTACTTGGAAGGCTACTATAAGGTCTCCCTGGAGCCTTCTCTTCTCCAGGCTAAACAACCCCAGCTCTCTGTCCTCACAGGGGAGGTGCTCCAGTCCCCTGATCATCTTCGTGGCCCTCCTCTAGACCTGCTCTAACAGGTTCATGTCTTTCTTGTGCTGGGAACGCTAGAGCTGACAACAGTACTCCAGGTGGGGTCTCGAGAGCAGAGTAGAGGGGCAGAATCACCTCCCTTGACCTGCTAGCCACACTCCTTTTGACACAGCCCAGGATGCGATTGGCTTTATGGGCTGAGAGTGTACATTGCCGGCTCATATTCAATTTTTCATCCACCAATACTCCCAAGTCCTTCTCCGCAGGGCTGTTCTCAATCCACTCATTGCCCAGCCTGTGTCCATGTTTGGGACTGCTCTGATCCAGGTGCAGAATTTTGCACTTGATCTTGTTGAACTTCATGACGTTCGCATGGACCCACTTCTATCAACCACTCCACTCAGCTTGGTGTCATCCGCAGATTTTCTGAGGGATGCACTCCATCCCACTGTCCATGTCTCCAGCAAAGATGTTAAATAATACTAGTCCCAGGGCACACCCCTGAGGGACACCACTTGTCACTGATCTCCATCCGGACATTGAGCTGTTGACCGCAACTCTTTGAGTGTGACCATCTAGCTAATTCTTTATCCACTGAGTGGTCAACCCATCAAATCCATGTCTCTCCATTTTAGAGACAAGGATGTTGTGCAGGACCGTATCAAATGTTTTGCACAAGTCCAGGTAGATGATGTCAGTCTCTTTTCCCTTATCCACTAATGCTGTAACCCCATCACAGAAGGCCACCAAATTTGTCAGGCATAATTTGCCCTTAGTGAAGCCATGTTGGCTGTTACCAATCACGTCTCTGTTTTCCATGTGCCTTAGCATAGTTTCCAGGAGGATCTGCTCCATGATCTTGCCGGGCACAGAGGTGAGACTGACTGGCCTGTAGTTCTCCAGATCTTCTTTTTTTCCCTTTTTAAAAATGGGGGTTATGTTTTCCCTTTTCCAGTCACTGAGAACTTCACCAGTTTGCCATGACTTTTCAAATATGATGAAGAGTGGCTTAGCAACTTCATCTGCCAGTTCCCTCAGAACCCTCGATGCATCTCATCAGGTAGCACGGACTTGTGCACATTCAGGTTCCTTAGATGGTCTCGAACCTGATCTTACCCTACGGTGGACAGTACTTCATTCTCCCAGTCCCTGCCTTTGGAGTTTGTGAATTGGGTGGCATGGCTAGAGCACTTGCTGGTGAAAGGCAAAAAAGTTGTTGAGTACCTCCGCATGCTCCATGTCGTTTGTACCCAGGTCTCCCGTTTCGCTCATCGGGGGGGTACAGTATACTTGTCTATTTGGCGTTCGCTTTGGTGTTCTATATTGGCTTACAGAGGTCAAACTAACCATCAACAGCTTGAAAGTAAATCCTGGCATGACCTTTAAATCTAAAGTCATGTTGTCTAGGATCAATACAGAAAATATTACAAAAAATGTCTTTATCGTGAAGATATATACTTATTTGATCTGGTCATCACGGTGAAGAAACTGAACTGAACTTTGCTGACTTTTAGTCTTCCAAGTGCTTCAGCATAAAGCTGTCTTAAAGTCCTCTATATCAACAACTTCCTGAAAAAAAGTTAGTAATTAAACCACTGAGCTGTGTAATATTATCTTCCTCCTCACTTGTTTATGCCAGATCTCACAGGTTTGGCTTTGTCTATGCTGATTTTGTGGACCAAAAAAGGGGGGATGTTGACCCCTAAGCCAATTAATGTAAACTGACACATGTTCTCTCAGCATAAAGCAAGTCCTATTTGGAGTGGACTACCTGTATCTACACTGAATAGCATTTAGCACATTTTTTTCTGTGGCCTAATGCTTTGCTCTATTAGCCTCAAGACATAACTCTGTGTATGTAATTTCCATTTTAAAGTACCTGAAACAATACTCTCAGATCAAAAATTGCAGAAAAATTTTGTGGTATGTTGCTGTTTTGCATGTCCTGAGGTGTAGAATGAAAGCACATGGAAAACAAATGGCTTGCTGGGACACTGTTGGAGAATTGTCCCTAGGAGCCACACCTAGCACAATGCATATCCATAATGTATTGCTGAATTGGATCCCAAAGCAAAGTATTAATTCAGTCAGACATAGGTTTACTTCTGGAGGAAGGCAGTCAGTGAGGGAGCGAACCAACATGTGCACAGCACTGGACAGGCAATGGTCCAAGATCCTGGAGCAAATTGGTGAGAAATTTCATAGGAAAAACAAAGCCTACCTAGTCTTTCCCTTTACCTCTATTTCAGACTAGACAGATAACTGCCCTATCTAGACAGCTGAATGCAAACATCCGCTATGCAGTTTAGACTTTGTTTGTGAAAATAAGGAATCTATACAGAAAACAATTACTTCCTTTGAAATTTTATATATAGGAAAATCTTCTTTTAAGAAAATCTTCTTTTTAATCTTTCTTTTAAGAAAATAAAATTCTTCATAAGAATCTTTCATTCATAAGAATTTCTTCATAATATGAATTTCTTCATAAGAAAATCTTCCTTCATAAGATAATTCTTCCCAAGCTCAACTTCCCTCCCAACTCTTCTACCTCTTCCCCCTGAGTGGTGCAGGGGAATGAGGAATGGGTGTTGCTGTCAGTTCATAACACTTCGTCTCTGCCACTCCTTTCTCTTCATGCTCTTCCCCTGTTCCAGTGTGCAGTACATCCCATAGGATACAGTCCTTCATGAATTCTCCCACGTGGGTTCTTCCCACAGGCTTGCAGTTCTTCAAGAACTGCTTCAGCATGGGTCCTTTCCATGGGGTGCAGTCCTCTAAAAATAGAGTCCATCAGTGTGGGTCCCCCACGGGCCACAGTTCCTGCCAGGAGCCTGGTTGTACATGGGCTCTCCAGGGGCTGCAGCTTCCTTCATGGCCTATCCACCTGCTGTGGAATGGGTTCCTCCATAGGCTGCAGGGTGGATATCTGCTCCACTGTGGACTTCCACAGACTGCAGGGGAATCTCTGCTCTGGCACCTGGAGCGTGTCCTCCCCCTCCTTCTTCACTGACATTGGCATCTGCATAATTATTTCTCTCACATGTTCTCACTCCTCTCTCCCACCTGCTGTTCCACAGCAGTTTTTACTCTTTCTTAAATATGATGTCACAGGGGTGTTACCAATGCCACTGATTGGCTCAGCTTTGGCCAGCGGTAGGTCCATCTTGGAGCTGGCTGGAATTGTCTCTGTCCAACGTGTGGGAAGCTTGTCATTTTGTCACAGAAGCCACCCCTGCAGCTGCTCCAGCTACCAAAACCTTGGCACGTAAACCCAACATACAGGGATGACACATCTATTTAGTTGCTTTTGGAATTAATTAAATAATTGAAAATATCTTTTATGTATAATATATACCAAAGTTAGACTTTTTAGTCTGAAAAAAAGTGATCTCTTACCTGTGAAATTCACAGACATTATGGACAGAGAAATAGCTGATCAGTGTACTTGTATTCAAGATACTGTAGTTGTTTATGTTTATGAGTGAAGCCAAATAGGTTTCAAACAGCTTGCACCAGTCATGCTGACTTAACACAGTTTTGTTGATCAAACTTCAGGTTTGGGAAACTTCCCCCAGGGACAAAGAAGCTGAACAGAGCTGACAGCTATTTAGGACATTTTTCATAGAGTGCGAGAGCTCTTGATTCCCACATGAAAGAAATTGGGCAAGGAAGGCAAGACACAGACATGGTTCAGTAAGGACCTCCTGGTCAAACATAGACAGTAGGATTGAGTAAACCCTCAGCAACCTGAGTGGTGCAGTAGATACACTTGAGGGAAGGGATGCCATCCAGAGGGACCTTGACAGGCTTGAGGAGTTGGCCCATGCAGATCTATTGGAGTTCAACAAGGCCAAGGGCAAGGTCCTGCACCTGGGTCAGGACAATCCCCAATATCAGCACAGACTGGAGGATGAATTAATCGAGAACAGCCCTGCAGAGAAGGACTTAAGGATACTGAAGGATGAAAGATTGGACATGAGCCAGTGATGTGCACTTGCAGCCGAGAAAGCCAGTTGTACCTTGAGCTTTATAAAAAGAATTGTGGTTAGCAGGTCAAGGGAGGTGATTCTCCCCCTCTACTATGCTCTCATGAGACCCCACCTGTAGTTCTGTGTTAACCTCTGGGGCCCTCAGCACAAGAAAGACATGGACCTGTTACAGTGGGTCTAGATGAGGGCCATGAAAATGATCAGAGGCCTGGAACACCTCTCCCATGAAGAAAGGCTAAGAGAGTTGGGGTTGTTCAGCCTGGAGAAGAGAAGGCTCTGGGAGGACCTTAATACAGCCTTTCAATATATAAAGGGGGCTTATAAGAAAGAGAGAAAGACTTTTTACCAAGGCCTGTAGTGACAGGAGAAGGCACAATGGTTTTAAGCTAAAAGAGGGTTATTTATATAGGACTTAAGGAAGAAATTTTTTACGAAGAGGGTGGTGAGGCACTGGAACAGGTTGCCCAGAGAAATTGTGGATGCCCCATCATTGGCAGTGTTCAAGGTCAGGCTGCATGGGGCAACCTATCTAGTGAAAGATGTCCCTGCCCATGGCAGGGGGGTTGGAACTAGATGATCTTCAAAGGTCCCTTCTAAGCCACTCTACGATTCTGTGATTTTATGATTCAAGTCTATTTATTCTGTTTACTATTACCCTTTAAGATAATTGCTATATAAATGCTCTTTTTTTAAATACATAATATGCTTGTACAAGTGTAATATTTGGAGAATTGGACCCTACACAAACCTAAATATTTGCAAGGTAAAAACTACAATGGTATGTCAGTCAATAAGATAAAAGTGTTTACTGTGAAACATAAACATTTCATTGTTACTTCACACCTATTTTATATCTATTCATAGTTTCAACTATAAGTTATTTAGGACATTTGACATCTTTGTTAGGAATGAATGGTATAGTAGATTTATAGATTTGTTAGATATGGTCCCATTGTAAATGATTATATATTTGCCACATCTAGCACATTCTGCATGCACTACAGAACAGATATGGGTAGCTTAAAATTCTAACAAAGGGATAGCTTTTTTTTCCCTCTTCTTCCCCTTTTCAGACTTTATGAAAAATTAGAATTTCATATGATAAGATCTAAGTTGTTTGAGTGAAGTCCTAGCTTAGCATATTTCACTGTTTTATATTAAGTACTGATTATTTAGTATTTCAAAGCACAGAATATCAACCACTTTTTGTTATAACCTACGTTTTTAGTTTGCTTATGTCTAAAATTTGTGTCCTGATTCTGACAAAAGACATAATTTATTCTAAACTTTTAACAATATGAAGTGTCCTAACAGGAAAATTGTTTTCCATTTTATTCTTTTCACATCTGTTTGTAATTCTAAACATTATTGGTTTTGTCAGATTATGGTTTGTACTTAAACCTCATTGAGATTCTAGCAATAAAGTTTTCATATATTTGCATATCTGAAATGGCTTTTAAAAATATGGTCATTAAATTAAAATGGATGACACTGATAAGAATGGGTAAGAATTAAGCATTTTAAGTTCCTTTTGTTATACTGTGACATCAGGTATCTGAAGTATATTAGTAACTTTAGGAATTAGTGTTGTGTCAATGACTTTCTCTGTAATAAAATTGGGGAAGAATACCAAGAACAGTAATATTGGTAAGAATAGAGAGAAGAGGGGATTTGGCAATCTTTTCACCCTCTCTTGTCCTGTATACCAGACCCTGTCTCTCTCATCAGCAGGCCATTCATTTACAGAGGTTTACTTTCAGTAAAAGTTTTTTTAGTGACTAAACTGTAAGTTCCTGGGTAAAGAAACATGTATAGCAAAGTCATGAAGNTTTCCATGGGGTGCAGTCCTCTAAAAATAGAGTCCATCAGTGTGGGTCCCCCACGGGCCACAGTTCCTGCCAGGAGCCTGGTTGTACATGGGCTCTCCAGGGGCTGCAGCTTCCTTCATGGCCTATCCACCTGCTGTGGAATGGGTTCCTCCATAGGCTGCAGGGTGGATATCTGCTCCACTGTGGACTTCCACAGACTGCAGGGGAATCTCTGCTCTGGCACCTGGAGCGTGTCCTCCCCCTCCTTCTTCACTGACATTGGCATCTGCATAATTATTTCTCTCACATGTTCTCACTCCTCTCTCCCACCTGCTGTTCCACAGCAGTTTTTACTCTTTCTTAAATATGATGTCACAGGGGTGTTACCAATGCCACTGATTGGCTCAGCTTTGGCCAGCGGTAGGTCCATCTTGGAGCTGGCTGGAATTGTCTCTGTCCAACGTGTGGGAAGCTTGTCATTTTGTCACAGAAGCCACCCCTGCAGCTGCTCCAGCTACCAAAACCTTGGCACGTAAACCCAACATACAGGGATGACACATCTATTTAGTTGCTTTTGGAATTAATTAAATAATTGAAAATATCTTTTATGTATAATATATACCAAAGTTAGACTTTTTAGTCTGAAAAAAAGTGATCTCTTACCTGTGAAATTCACAGACATTATGGACAGAGAAATAGCTGATCAGTGTACTTGTATTCAAGATACTGTAGTTGTTTATGTTTATGAGTGAAGCCAAATAGGTTTCAAACAGCTTGCACCAGTCATGCTGACTTAACACAGTTTTGTTGATCAAACTTCAGGTTTGGGAAACTTCCCCCAGGGACAAAGAAGCTGAACAGAGCTGACAGCTATTTAGGACATTTTTCATAGAGTGCGAGAGCTCTTGATTCCCACATGAAAGAAATTGGGCAAGGAAGGCAAGACACAGACATGGTTCAGTAAGGACCTCCTGGTCAAACATAGACAGTAGGATTGAGTAAACCCTCAGCAACCTGAGTGGTGCAGTAGATACACTTGAGGGAAGGGATGCCATCCAGAGGGACCTTGACAGGCTTGAGGAGTTGGCCCATGCAGATCTATTGGAGTTCAACAAGGCCAAGGGCAAGGTCCTGCACCTGGGTCAGGACAATCCCCAATATCAGCACAGACTGGAGGATGAATTAATCGAGAACAGCCCTGCAGAGAAGGACTTAAGGATACTGAAGGATGAAAGATTGGACATGAGCCAGTGATGTGCACTTGCAGCCGAGAAAGCCAGTTGTACCTTGAGCTTTATAAAAAGAATTGTGGTTAGCAGGTCAAGGGAGGTGATTCTCCCCCTCTACTATGCTCTCATGAGACCCCACCTGTAGTTCTGTGTTAACCTCTGGGGCCCTCAGCACAAGAAAGACATGGACCTGTTACAGTGGGTCTAGATGAGGGCCATGAAAATGATCAGAGGCCTGGAACACCTCTCCCATGAAGAAAGGCTAAGAGAGTTGGGGTTGTTCAGCCTGGAGAAGAGAAGGCTCTGGGAGGACCTTAATACAGCCTTTCAATATATAAAGGGGGCTTATAAGAAAGAGAGAAAGACTTTTTACCAAGGCCTGTAGTGACAGGAGAAGGCACAATGGTTTTAAGCTAAAAGAGGGTTATTTATATAGGACTTAAGGAAGAAATTTTTTACGAAGAGGGTGGTGAGGCACTGGAACAGGTTGCCCAGAGAAATTGTGGATGCCCCATCATTGGCAGTGTTCAAGGTCAGGCTGCATGGGGCAACCTATCTAGTGAAAGATGTCCCTGCCCATGGCAGGGGGGTTGGAACTAGATGATCTTCAAAGGTCCCTTCTAAGCCACTCTACGATTCTGTGATTTTATGATTCAAGTCTATTTATTCTGTTTACTATTACCCTTTAAGATAATTGCTATATAAATGCTCTTTTTTTAAATACATAATATGCTTGTACAAGTGTAATATTTGGAGAATTGGACCCTACACAAACCTAAATATTTGCAAGGTAAAAACTACAATGGTATGTCAGTCAATAAGATAAAAGTGTTTACTGTGAAACATAAACATTTCATTGTTACTTCACACCTATTTTATATCTATTCATAGTTTCAACTATAAGTTATTTAGGACATTTGACATCTTTGTTAGGAATGAATGGTATAGTAGATTTATAGATTTGTTAGATATGGTCCCATTGTAAATGATTATATATTTGCCACATCTAGCACATTCTGCATGCACTACAGAACAGATATGGGTAGCTTAAAATTCTAACAAAGGGATAGCTTTTTTTTCCCTCTTCTTCCCCTTTTCAGACTTTATGAAAAATTAGAATTTCATATGATAAGATCTAAGTTGTTTGANTTTCCATGGGGTGCAGTCCTCTAAAAATAGAGTCCATCAGTGTGGGTCCCCCACGGGCCACAGTTCCTGCCAGGAGCCTGGTTGTACATGGGCTCTCCAGGGGCTGCAGCTTCCTTCATGGCCTATCCACCTGCTGTGGAATGGGTTCCTCCATAGGCTGCAGGGTGGATATCTGCTCCACTGTGGACTTCCACAGACTGCAGGGGAATCTCTGCTCTGGCACCTGGAGCGTGTCCTCCCCCTCCTTCTTCACTGACATTGGCATCTGCATAATTATTTCTCTCACATGTTCTCACTCCTCTCTCCCACCTGCTGTTCCACAGCAGTTTTTACTCTTTCTTAAATATGATGTCACAGGGGTGTTACCAATGCCACTGATTGGCTCAGCTTTGGCCAGCGGTAGGTCCATCTTGGAGCTGGCTGGAATTGTCTCTGTCCAACGTGTGGGAAGCTTGTCATTTTGTCACAGAAGCCACCCCTGCAGCTGCTCCAGCTACCAAAACCTTGGCACGTAAACCCAACATACAGGGATGACACATCTATTTAGTTGCTTTTGGAATTAATTAAATAATTGAAAATATCTTTTATGTATAATATATACCAAAGTTAGACTTTTTAGTCTGAAAAAAAGTGATCTCTTACCTGTGAAATTCACAGACATTATGGACAGAGAAATAGCTGATCAGTGTACTTGTATTCAAGATACTGTAGTTGTTTATGTTTATGAGTGAAGCCAAATAGGTTTCAAACAGCTTGCACCAGTCATGCTGACTTAACACAGTTTTGTTGATCAAACTTCAGGTTTGGGAAACTTCCCCCAGGGACAAAGAAGCTGAACAGAGCTGACAGCTATTTAGGACATTTTTCATAGAGTGCGAGAGCTCTTGATTCCCACATGAAAGAAATTGGGCAAGGAAGGCAAGACACAGACATGGTTCAGTAAGGACCTCCTGGTCAAACATAGACAGTAGGATTGAGTAAACCCTCAGCAACCTGAGTGGTGCAGTAGATACACTTGAGGGAAGGGATGCCATCCAGAGGGACCTTGACAGGCTTGAGGAGTTGGCCCATGCAGATCTATTGGAGTTCAACAAGGCCAAGGGCAAGGTCCTGCACCTGGGTCAGGACAATCCCCAATATCAGCACAGACTGGAGGATGAATTAATCGAGAACAGCCCTGCAGAGAAGGACTTAAGGATACTGAAGGATGAAAGATTGGACATGAGCCAGTGATGTGCACTTGCAGCCGAGAAAGCCAGTTGTACCTTGAGCTTTATAAAAAGAATTGTGGTTAGCAGGTCAAGGGAGGTGATTCTCCCCCTCTACTATGCTCTCATGAGACCCCACCTGTAGTTCTGTGTTAACCTCTGGGGCCCTCAGCACAAGAAAGACATGGACCTGTTACAGTGGGTCTAGATGAGGGCCATGAAAATGATCAGAGGCCTGGAACACCTCTCCCATGAAGAAAGGCTAAGAGAGTTGGGGTTGTTCAGCCTGGAGAAGAGAAGGCTCTGGGAGGACCTTAATACAGCCTTTCAATATATAAAGGGGGCTTATAAGAAAGAGAGAAAGACTTTTTACCAAGGCCTGTAGTGACAGGAGAAGGCACAATGGTTTTAAGCTAAAAGAGGGTTATTTATATAGGACTTAAGGAAGAAATTTTTTACGAAGAGGGTGGTGAGGCACTGGAACAGGTTGCCCAGAGAAATTGTGGATGCCCCATCATTGGCAGTGTTCAAGGTCAGGCTGCATGGGGCAACCTATCTAGTGAAAGATGTCCCTGCCCATGGCAGGGGGGTTGGAACTAGATGATCTTCAAAGGTCCCTTCTAAGCCACTCTACGATTCTGTGATTTTATGATTCAAGTCTATTTATTCTGTTTACTATTACCCTTTAAGATAATTGCTATATAAATGCTCTTTTTTTAAATACATAATATGCTTGTACAAGTGTAATATTTGGAGAATTGGACCCTACACAAACCTAAATATTTGCAAGGTAAAAACTACAATGGTATGTCAGTCAATAAGATAAAAGTGTTTACTGTGAAACATAAACATTTCATTGTTACTTCACACCTATTTTATATCTATTCATAGTTTCAACTATAAGTTATTTAGGACATTTGACATCTTTGTTAGGAATGAATGGTATAGTAGATTTATAGATTTGTTAGATATGGTCCCATTGTAAATGATTATATATTTGCCACATCTAGCACATTCTGCATGCACTACAGAACAGATATGGGTAGCTTAAAATTCTAACAAAGGGATAGCTTTTTTTTCCCTCTTCTTCCCCTTTTCAGACTTTATGAAAAATTAGAATTTCATATGATAAGATCTAAGTTGTTTGAGTGAAGTCCTAGCTTAGCATATTTCACTGTTTTATATTAAGTACTGATTATTTAGTATTTCAAAGCACAGAATATCAACCACTTTTTGTTATAACCTACGTTTTTAGTTTGCTTATGTCTAAAATTTGTGTCCTGATTCTGACAAAAGACATAATTTATTCTAAACTTTTAACAATATGAAGTGTCCTAACAGGAAAATTGTTTTCCATTTTATTCTTTTCACATCTGTTTGTAATTCTAAACATTATTGGTTTTGTCAGATTATGGTTTGTACTTAAACCTCATTGAGATTCTAGCAATAAAGTTTTCATATATTTGCATATCTGAAATGGCTTTTAAAAATATGGTCATTAAATTAAAATGGATGACACTGATAAGAATGGGTAAGAATTAAGCATTTTAAGTTCCTTTTGTTATACTGTGACATCAGGTATCTGAAGTATATTAGTAACTTTAGGAATTAGTGTTGTGTCAATGACTTTCTCTGTAATAAAATTGGGGAAGAATACCAAGAACAGTAATATTGGTAAGAATAGAGAGAAGAGGGGATTTGGCAATCTTTTCACCCTCTCTTGTCCTGTATACCAGACCCTGTCTCTCTCATCAGCAGGCCATTCATTTACAGAGGTTTACTTTCAGTAAAAGTTTTTTTAGTGACTAAACTGTAAGTTCCTGGGTAAAGAAACATGTATAGCAAAGTCATGAAGTGAGAGTTTCTGAATATAAGATAAGTAATAGCTCCTAGAGCATTGTCTAAGTGAGCACTAGATAGTGGACACTGGAAGATTTAACACCATCCTTATTACTTGAACATTAGAGAGAGCTTTTAAATTACTTGTTCATCTGGAAGCTTCTTCCTAAAAGAAACCACCTAACTGCATTACAAAAATTAATTATTTGTAATCAAAAGTTTAATTGTGTGTGGTATTCAGGACCAACAGGAATGCTTCAGTTAGTGCGTAGGGTTTAAAAGCAATTTAGACTAACACTGGGAAAAATGTGATTTGACTGTGATAAGGATTAGTTTGGGAACTGGAACTAGAATACAAGCCTTTTTTTATAACTATCTCATTATTCTTAGTATGAACTAGATCTGGAGTTAAAGTTGTTATTTTTTAGACATTTTCAGGATAGTCAGGAAATGGGATACTTCATTTTCTGGAGGCTTGAAGTGATAGCTTTTTGGCTTCTTACCTACGTGGTGTTTGAAAGGATACGTAATAGAAATTATGATTCAATAAGTTCCATTATCCTCTTTTCCACTGAGGTATTGACTTGTAAGATAGAAACATAGAAGTTACATCTCCCAAATATTAGAATGGTGGTTTTGTGAAAGTGTCCTTCTATTGATCTCTTAGCTGTACGTGGGAAAGACTTAGCAGTGACTTCAGGGGCACCAGGTTTTCTAATACTACTATTAGATCATTCTCAGACATGTTTCCTTTTAAAACTTCTAACTAATAGAAGACACAGAATACAGAGAATGTTCAAACATCACTTCCAATGTACAGCATTCTTCACTCCTTTGTGTTTGAAGACACATCTGAAGCAACTAGAATGTGTTTGAGAGTGCTGAGTCTGCATTAAGAACTGTTGAATGTCCATAAATATCTAGTAATATCAAGGCCATTCTTTGCTCCAAGTTTATTTGCTATCTTAATTATCTGGAAAGCAGGGTAAGCACATTAGTGGAATGACAATGAACATTAAATAAATTTGCACAGGGTACTAAAACTAAGGAGGACAGAGAAAGAGGGTGAAAGGTTTATAAAGAAATCAACAGGGTAAAAAGAGGGTAAAAGGTTTGTAAAGAAATCAACAGCAAATAATGAAACTGAGAGGGAAAGGTGGCCAACCCTTCTCTGCCTTCAGAAGTATGTATCTACTAGGTAAAAAGCCTGCTTGGATGACAGCTACATTTTTAAAAGGTGCACAGAAAATGAAAAGTGCAGTATCTGAGAACTCTAGTCACACATTACAAGCAAAAATTTTTTCTGCATATGCATGGAACCTGCATCATAAAACACTGAAGTTTATAATCCTGCTTTCTCGGGGGTTCTGATGGTGCAACATTTATAGAGTCATAGAATCATAGAATGGTTTGGGCTGGAAGGGACCTTTGAAGATGGATCATCTAGTCCAACCCCGTTGCCAAGGGCAGGGACATCTTTCACTAGATCAGGTTGCCTCATGCAGCCTGACCTTGAAGACTGCTAATGGTGGGGCATCCACAATTTCTCTGGACAACCTGTCCCGGTGTCTCACCATCCTCTGGAAAAAATTTCTTCCTTATGTCCAATATAAATCTACACTCTTTCAGTTTAAAATCATTACCCCTTCTCCTGTCACTACAGGCCTTGTTAAAAACGTATTTTTCTGACTTTCTTATAACCCCCCTTTATATATTGAAAGGCCAGCATACTTCAAAGTCTCCTTAATCTGAACTGCACTAATACCTAAACCACAGTCAATGACGGTTATTTCTCTGGGCTACCAGGGAAAAAAAATCTCCCACTGTCTTTCAAGAGACGTCTAGATATGAAAACAGGAAGAGGAAAAAACCCAACTCTTCTCCACTCTCCTCAATTCCTCTATGAAGGGAGTGTGATGAGCACATGTGGAAAAAAGTGTTATTTCTGAAGGACTAGTGCAACGAAGATAACTTGTTCTACAGTGGCACAGAATGAAACACCAAGGATAGCATGTGCTACGCTATTTCTAGCTACACAACTTTCTGTAATGTTACTTAACAACAGTAGAGTGCACATGGCTGATTTTCTGTCTTTTTCTAGTGCCAGGCTAATGGCTCACTGGAAAGGACTGAGGGAGCAATAACAGAACTGATAAACGGTTTGGAAGAGTTAGTTTATGATAATAGCTAAGCAGCTTGCAGCTTATTTGTTAAACCACCAACTCATATGTCAAGGGCAGAAGTATACAATAAAATTAACCATCCCTTTCAGACTGATCGTGGGAATCTCAGGGCATCCTGTGCAAGAGAGAGAATTCAGAGATGCTTGTGTACTGGATTATGTAGTAACATTTTAGGGAAAGGAAGGAAAATATTCAATATGTCTCACTATGTAAGCTTTTTTTCCCCACCCTAATATCAGTAGATCTATACAAACCTTCACTAGTGTACAATTAGAACCTAGGAGACGTAGGTATGCAGCTAAATAGACACAAGCTATATCCAAGATAGATAGATAGATAGTTTAATCTATCATATATACAGGGGACCATGTATCATATATATATGGCAGGTGTCTATCTACCTGCATACTTACCTGCATATATATATGACATATACATGTATTTAAATCTAACATATACATATATGTTACTTATATAAAGAGATAGATAGATCTAGACCTATCACAGAATCACTATATCTAGCACAGAATCACAGAATAATTCAGGCCTGAAAGGACCTCAGGAGGTTTACAGTCCAAATGCCTATTCAGACAATATCAGTAATGAAATTAGACCAGGTTGATCATGGCTTCATCCAAGTGAGTCTTAACAACCTCCAAGGCCAGAGACTAAATGACCTCACTAGACAACCTGTTCCAATGCTTGACTGTCTTCAAGATGAAAAAAAATTTCCTTATAGTAAGTCTGAACATCTGTTTCAATTATGCCTCTTTTCCCATGCACTGCTGTGAAGAGACTGGCCTGCCTGGAGCAGAGATTCCCCTGCAGTGTGTGGAGAAGTCCATGGTGATGCATGTTGTCCCTCTGCAGCCCATGGACAACCACAGTGGAGCAGATATCCACACTGCAACTGATGGAGGACTCCATGCCACAGCAGGTGGATATGCCCTGAAGGAAGCTGCGGCCCATGGAGGACTCATGTGCAACCAGGATCTTGGCATGGACTGTGCCCTGTGCAGAAAAACCCACACAGGAGCAGGTTTTCTGGCATGAACTGTGGCCCGTGGGGGACCCACACTGAAACAGTCTGTTTCTGGTGGACTGTACTCCATGGGAAGGATTCACACTGGAGCAGTTCTTGAAGAACTGCAGCCAGTAGGAAGGATCCATGCTGGAGCATTTCATGAAGGACTGTCTCCCATGGGAGAGACCCCATGCTGGAGCAAGGGAAGAGCATGGGGAGCAAGGAGCAGCAGAGATGAAGTGTTATGAACTGACTGCAACCCCCATTCCCCATCCCCCTGCACTGATCAGAGCAGGAGGAGGCAGAAGAGTGAAAGGATGAAGCTTGGGGAGAAGGCAGAGTTATGGAGAAGGTACTTTTAGGTTTGTCTTTTTTTCTCCTCATTATCCTACTCTGTTATTAATTGGCAGTGAATTAAATTAATCTTCTCTAAGTCAAGTCTGTTCTGCCCACGACAGTAATTGGTAAGTGATCTCCCTGTCTTTACCTCAGCCCATGAGCTTTTCCATCTTATTTTCCCCCTCCATCGTTTTGAGGAGAGGGAGTGAGAGAGCAGCAGCTGGGCCTTGCAGACAGCCAAAGTCAACCACCCCACGTTATCACAGAAGACAATCAAGTTGACCATGTATGATTTACCCTTAGTAAATACATGGTGACTATTCCTGATGAATTTCCTCTCCTTCATGTGCCCAGAAGTGTTCTAGGGGGACTTGCTCTATGACTTTCCCAGAGATCCTAGGATCCTGGACTGCATTAGTAGAGATACAGATGGGAGAAAAATCATTAAGATTAGAGAAAGAGGAGTTTTAGGAAGATAGCAATTTGCAGATAAAGCATATTACACAGATACATTTGTAAGAGAAAAGTTCATTACCATACTTGTAGTTAAGGCTAACATTATTTGTTTGCCCTACAAATACCATTAATTAACCATCAGTATGTCACTAATTTCACAAACATGTTTCAAGAAGATATATTAGGTGAAATCCCCTGCTGAAATGAAATGTCACTCAGTAAGAGAGGTTATAAATCCTAGCAAGTGTTATTTTAAGTTTTCTGAGATCTCATCAGGTAATGTCATATCACACCACAGAGTAAAACATAAATTTGCTTTTTGTCATACCAGCTAAGCAGCAATTTTAATGTGCTATGATGTGATAGAACCCAACGTGTTCTAAAAATCCATCAAGTCAAGAAGTCACTGTTCATTTGGACGCTCCAACTATATTGCATCCCATGACACTTTGATAATTTTTACTTTACCTGTATCATTGAAGACTAATGTGCAAAACAAATATGAAAGGTCTGGTTTGAGCAAGTATACCATACCCCTGACTGTACCTCTTTTCTGAGGCACTAGAAAAAATGACTTAATTTTATATATAGCTAAGTCACAGGTGAACAGGAAATACAGCAGTGACCAGAAATATAGCTCAGCTTTCCAGAATTCCACAAGCCTAGTAAGATTGAAAAATTTGTGCTCCCACCAAATAAGGACAGGTGGCATACTCCTTATCTCAGTAGTCCTGTGTTTATGAGAAGTGGCTGATTAAACTTGAGTATGTCAGGAAGGGAGGGACTTGTGGGTTACTAGAGCACCAGCTCTTTCAACTATCTCTCAAGCATAGTAGATCAGAGATGAAAAAAAATCTATAAACCACATATACTGCATTCTGAATCCCACACCTGCATACTCAACTCTGTCTTGTAGTCAGTAATACTTAGCAATTTACCAGAATCCTGCAGGTGTGATTTTCAGTATGGGCTTTTGCACAATACCATATCACCTTGAGATCTGAACTCCTTAGCTGCTTTTTCAGAAGTCTAGTTCCCTCGATGACTCTCTTCACACTCCAACACCCACATGAAAGTTGCTTCTGCAGAAGGTTTCTCCTTGAAATATCTTGATTTTGTCTTCAGTGAAAGCAATTTGATTACAGATCTCTCCTGTGTTTCCCTGTACTGTTCTGTTCTTCGCAGTGGATAAGGCTGGCCAAGAACAAAAATATTATGTCCTTTCATGTATTTTTAGAGCCATTTCAAAAAGTGCGCATTCCACAGAGATGGGAGCATATTTTGATTCTGAAAAAAGAGACAAAAATAATCTTTGTTCACAAGAACAGGTTATATTTTTAAGCTTCCCTCCAAAAAAGAAAGAAACTCATTACTTTTAAGGACATAATAGGGAACCTTTGTTAAGTTTTCTTAAGGTGTATACTCAAAAGGAAATAAAAAACCCCCAAACCAAAGCATACAAGCAAGAAGCACATATACAAAGAGAAAAAAAAAGTAGATAAAAAGAAGAACAAACGTTAACCTTGTTAAAGCCCAAGACAGAACAAATTAGGAACATTTTCTAAAAGGCTGCTGAACATCCTCTAAGAAACTGCTGAAGCGCCTGCAGGAGTTATAAGACACTTTGACTTTCTTTCTAAGAACCTATTAGATTGACCTTCCCTCTAACTGGGCTCTGAGAACTTTTGTGCTTCTGCAATATTTTTTCAAAAGAACACTAGCTCCCACCGTCCATAGAGATAGTTTGGAAGGCAAGATGGCTTAGACAATCAGGACACTGGAAATATATTGGGAAACCTCTAAATACATTTCATTAAGTGGAGAAGTGATGAACTTAGTGAAAGATTAGGAAATATTCAAATTAAAAGTTTAAGAAAGAAAAAAATTTAAAAAAAGTCCATGAAAATCGATGCAGATTTTTTGTTAAATATACTATTTATAAACATTCTGCTTCTATAGACTCAACTGATACAGCTACTAGAATAACCTCCTTTTTTTTCAAATTATTCTACCAGACAAAAGTATTTTTTAAACATAGGTGTGTTGAAAATGAAAAATTATTTGCACTTGAGACAGTATTAACTGGGATTTAATTACGATTTTATTGTGTAAATTTAAACAAAATCAAAGAACTATTAATTTGAAAAAAATGAGTAGACTATTAGTTTCAGATGTATTTAAAAATAATAACTAATTCTTTTTCCCCTCACTCAAACTTTGGGAACCCTAAGACAAGTGCAAATTCTGGTGTTTATGACATGTATGCACTAAATCTAATCTAAAGTTCTGTCTTAATGAGACAAGGGCATTATCTATTAATTGTCAAAGGGTATATTAAGTTAGTTAATGATCCTGCCTTTGATAGATGTTCTTAGAAATCACTGCTTGCTAAGTTAGACTCAGTAACTCATGGAAAATCTGTATTTTTAAAATCTACAGCAGAGTATCACTTTTGTAGACAGGGAACTTATTTTGAATCAGCCTTTTTTTTTAACTTATAAATTACACAAGATAGGTTGTGTAGTTGCTACTAGAAACTAATCCCCTCACAGTAAAGTACATATAAAAAAAATTAAATAAGGCTGAACTTCATTGTACATAGTTTAGGCAATAATTCAGAAAGGCTGAGTTCTGAAAAATAGGTATCTTCTTTTATACTACTGCCTATAGTAAAAATGGAGTTAAAATAGCAATAGTAGATTTTCAGAATTAAATACACCAGTAAGTGTCCATTAAATGCTGTCTGAATTCTAGCTTACCCAACTTTTCCATCACTTGCTGCTTTAACATTCACAAACAACTTGGTTTCACCTGGTTAACAGAAGCAGTGGGCTGAGTCTTGAAATCTCTTCTATCCTACATAGGTAAGACCCTCAGCTTGTACCTGAAACATTTTGAAACATTATGTTCAAAAGCTGTGATATTTCACCAAAGTCTGTACCCACAAAAGGATCTGTAGACTCATTAATGCTCTGTCTCATGTTGTGCATAATTCCCAGAATTCCTAAACTGAGGCTGAACACTAACTTTACTGTCCTATATATATATATATATTTCCAGTGCTGTTTAATATTTTCACCAGTGCTGTTTAATATTTTCACCAGAATTTTAGTGTTGTATGCATTGGTTTCAGTTACATTCCCTCATATTAATTTGTTTTTCGGGTTTTTTTGGTAGGTTTTTTGCATTCTCCAGAGGTAGACAAATTTGACAAAGGGCCCTAGTCCCAATTCTGTAGAAAAAGTAGAATTTCTTGTTTTTTAATTTAATTTTATAATTCTTTCATATTTGAATGTAAGTCAGGATTACTTAAAAATCTGGAACTCAGATGTACCTTTGCTATGTGTGAGAAATAAAACTGACAAAAAAAAAAAGGTGGGAGGAGCAATGGAGAAGCATAAAGATGAAAGTATGAAGAAGGAGAATGGAAGAGAAAATTATGTTAGATGGAAAAGCTCATTTTGAGGAAATTACAGCTAAAGGATCAGAAATGCCTATTCTTTCACTTCGGTTTAGAACTGAAAATATACTGATATCTTCTTTCGTTTATTGATCTTAAATGTTCAAACCCCTATTTTTATATTTTATATTAGCATTTCTTCACAAGGACTAATTGCAGAGAGAAAAATAAAGATTTCCTCTGAGCAACAACATGATTGCGTTATAGGTAAGTCATATTCTTACCTCTGTTCTGTTTTACCACAAATAAACAGGCATTTGTCTTGCCAATGATATGCATAACTCTTGCTATGCGTTGATCTCAAGCATAGCTACCAGGAAAACTTAGTGATATAACCAAAGTTTAAAAAAATACTCTTTCATGTGGCATTAAGTAGCAGGAAACTAAACAAGGAAAAGAGGCTATTGTGATGTAGGCTTTGTGATAAAACACCTTAACAAAACCTATAAGATTTATGCCTGTCAAGAAGTGTCATGTTTTAACCCAGCCAGAAACTAAGCCCCACACAGCCGCTCACTCACTCCCCCCCGGTGGGATGGGGGAGAGAATTAGAAGACTAAAAGTGAGAAAATTTATGGGTTGAGATAAAGACATTTTAATAGGTAAAACAAAAGCCACACAAGCAGGTGAAGCAAAACACGGAATTCACTCACTACTTCCCATCGGCAGGCAAGTGTTCAGCCATCCCCAGGAAAGCAGGGCTCCATCATGTGTAATGGTTACTTGGGAAGACAAACACCACCACTGCGAACGCCCCACACTTCCTTCTCCTTCCCCCAGCTTTATATGCTGAGCATGATGTCATATGGTGTGGAATATCCCTTTGGTCAGTTGGGGTCAGCTGCTCAGCAGTAATGAATATATCTCTGTATTATCAACACATTTTTCAGCACAAATCCAAAACATAGCCCCATAGTAGCTACTGTGAAGAAAATTAACTCTATCCCAGCCAAAACCAGAACAAGAAGATGTTATGACTTTGTGCTGCCTCATTATCTATATTCCATTATGCCAATAGGTGGAACACGTAGGTTATTCCAGCCGGTCCCTAATTCATTCAATGCAGTGGTGACTCTAAAAGTGACGAAGGTGGTTGCTGTTGCGGGCATAGTGTGCTTCCCACCCTGGTGTGTCATTGCTTAGCCTGGTAGGGAAGGGGGACTTCCATGGTCAGAGGGTTATAGACAACTGGTGGGAACGGACCCCACTGCCTACATGGCAAGTGCCACCCCTGTATGAATGTGCAACAAAACCAGATACAGGTTCTACTATGTGTGATAAAATACATAAGGCCTAGTTCACATTTTATTTGTAGAGGGGACTTTAAAAATTGGTCTGAGAGAAAAGAAAATCCTATAGAACTATTAAATCCTTTCTGTTTTGCAAATAACTAAAAGGGGTATAATTTTTCCATCTCTTAATTCATTATGGAGAATTTCAGTCTAACAGATTGAAAATGATATTCCATGTATATAAACTTTTTTAATGACTACAAATGATTGATAACACCTTCTAGCAATCCTCTTTCCACAGAAAAATCCAGGAATCAAAGGAAAAAGGACAAGTATGTTTCTTCTGCAGATCAGTATTCTGAAGGTCAAAAAAGTATTTTTGAAACCATTGTCAGACTCATATTTAGTTAGTAATTTCAGCTCTGCAGATTATACCTAAAGAATCTGATTGTGTAGAAAAGACAAATCTGATTAACATATGATGAAGGGGGACTATTTGTCTTTTTCAACTTTTGTGTGCTTTATCTACTTTGTATTTTTCATTTTAGACTAAAAAACATTGACCGTAAACAGATTTTCCTTTGATTTTTTTCACGTGAAACCCTGCCCTGTTTTCTATTACATCACACTCTCATAATAGTATCTTTTTCCAGTTTCACACATTTTGTAGCCAATGCTTTCTGCAAAGAAACATTTCACATCACTTGATCCTTACATATATACTAGGGACAATTCTAGCTGCAGTAAATGAGCTGCTGCTACAAAATGAATGTCCATGTTAATGATTTCAGTGCTAACATCGGGCTCATTTGCACTTGTAGTATATGAGATCATAATTATTAACATTCTCATTCTCTGACCTCGGATAATCCTCTTCCTTTGCTGAAAGAAGAATTTGGTATTTCTGTCATTCTAGAATTGAAGACATATGGGGGAAAAGGAGCCACAAGTCTCTAGATTATCCACTATGTTAATTTCCCTAACATTTTCTACTTGTTTGTTTTTTTTTTTCCCCCAACCTATTGTCCTTCCCAGTGTTTTTGCAGAGGAAATCTTACACCCTTCTTCTCTGAAGCAGCAAAATACTCTTTTACTTTTAATCTTGAAGACTATCGTGGTGTGCCCTAACAAAGGACTTAATCTGCTTTGCTTCAATGGCAACCCAATATTTCTTCTCAAGCCCACAGTAGAAAGGAAAACAGTTCATTTTATTCTTTCTTGAAACTATGTTTCATGTATTTGAAAACTAGCAAAGAGTCCCATTAGTTTGTAGTTTGTTAGAGTATTTAAAGTGATTCTGGTCAGTTTTTCCTCAAAAATCAAAGTTTCTAGAACTGTGATCATGTGCATTGCTCTCCTATGGACTTTTTAAAAATTGGTTTACATCTTAGAAATGCACAAACTGTAACAGATTTCCCAAAATGTGACACAGTATCTCAGTGGAAGTTTTATCACTGCTGAAGATTATCTTTAGGTTGCATTCTTACACATCACACAATGGCATTTGCATTCTCTGCAGCAGCATAGCATTGCTGATTCAAGTGTCTTCTGATACATAGCATCCACTGCAAGCTTTTTCTTCAGTCTATTTTGTTCTTCTTCCTGCATTGTTATAGAATATTGTTCTTATACCTTGTAGTTAGAATCATAACTCAGTCTTTAACTTACTTGTTGTCCTTTTTGGCTGGGAATTATTTGAAGCCTCTTATAACTTTAAGTATTTAATGAATAGTAATGAATCCAAAAATCATTCCTGTGTTGCCTTCTTACATCTTCCCATTAACAGTGAATATGATCTCCAAACTAGTTTTCTACTAATTTTACAGCAGTTTTGTGTAAAAATGTGCAGTTTCACAAATCACCTTGCCTATAAAACTGCAGTATGATACCTATAAATAAAGAAAAAATGTGTCATAGTTCTAAACTCACACAAAGAAAGGCAAACGATCATGTTCACTTATTTCAGCTGCAATAATAACATTACTGTAGGTCATAATAGCCAAAGTTTAGAACAAACTCAAAGTTCACAATCTGACAAAATTTCCAGAGAGAACATGAAGAGGTACATTAGCAAATCTAATCAAGTCATCAGTATGCACTGACTTAGTAAGAAGTCTTTTAAAATCATTACTCAGTGATCTATAATTCATATCTTAGTTGACATCTACATCCACATTGCACTGAAGGAATGCGTAAGTATAAATCTCTGCATATAGAAAGATGGCAATATTTTCTTACACTAGCTGCTTAAATGTAACACTGCAATTTGGTAAAGAGTATTTGAAATATAACGTTAGGGGTGTTTTCTTATGTCAACATCTGTACTGACCAAGAAAACAAAATCTTTAACTATTCTCTTGAGTCAGCTGTTTGAACTGAACTGAATCTTATTACTTCATCCGCTACTACTGCTAGAGATAGTTGTCTATAGACAATTAAGAGGCACATGGAGGACAGGGAGGTGATTTGAGACAGCCAGCATGGCTTCACCAAGGGCAAGTCCTGCCTGACTAGCCTAGTGGCTTTCTATGATGGAGTGACTGCATCAGTGGACAAGGGAAAAGCAATGGATGTCATCTATCTGGACTTCCAAAAAGCCTTCGACACGGTCCCCCACAACATCCTTCTCTCTAAATTGGAGAGATATGGATTTGATGGGTGGACTGTTTGGTGGATAAGAAATTAGTTGGATGGTCGCATCCAGAGGGTAGTGGTCAATGGCTTGATGTCCAAATGGAGACCAGTGACAAGTGGTGTCCCTCAGGGGTCCGTACTGGGACCAGTGTTGTTTAATATTTTCATCAATGACATAGATAGCGAGATCAAGTGCACCCTCAGCAAGTTTGCAGATGACACCAAGCTGAGTGGTGCAGTTGACA
>VYZW01014031.1:0-13663 GCA_013401315.1 Balaeniceps rex | reverse complement strand
CTGCTGTGACAGGACAAGGACTAATGGTTTTAAACTAAAGGAGGGGAGATTTAGGCTAGATATAAGGAAGAAATTTTTTTCAACGAGGGTGGTGAAGCACTGGAACAGGTTGCCCAGAGAGGTAGTGGAGGCCCCATCCCTGGAAACATTCAAGGTCACGTTGGACGGGGCTCTGAGCAACCTGATCTAGTTGATGATGTCCCTTTTCACTGCAGGGGGGTTGGACTAGATGACCTCTAAAGGTCCCTTCCAACCCAAAGCATTCTATGATTCTATGATTCTATGAACTATCTGTCCCGGTTTCAGCTGGGAGAGAGTTAATTTTTCTTCCTAGTAGCTAGCATCATGCTGTGTTTTGGATTTAGTGTAAGAAGAATGCTGATAACACACTGATGTTTTAGTTGTTACCAAGTAGTGCTTAGACTAGTCAAGGACTTTCTTTTTCAGCTTCCCATACTCTGCCAGGTGCATGAGAAACTGGGAGGGGGCACAGCCAAGATAGTTGATCCAAAGTCACCAAAGGGCTATTCCATACCATATGATGTCATGCTCAGTATATAAACTGGGGGGAGTTGGACGGGGAGCAGCAACTGCTGCTCAGGGACTGGCTGGGCATCAGTCGGCGGATGGTGAGCGGTTGCATCACTTGTTTTTTTTTTTCTCTGGGTTTTGTTTCTCTCTGTCTCGTTCTCCTTCTCATTGCAATTTTATTACTATCATTATTATTGTTATTTTATTTCAATTATTAAACTGTTTTTATCTCAACCCACAAGTTTTCTTTTGCCCTTCCGATTCTCTCCCCCATCCCACCGTGTGGTGCTCAGCTGCCGACTGGAGCTAAACCACGACACTATCTCAACAGGATTACTTGGTGGAATTAAAATATCTGTATCTCTTTACTGAAACAAGAGATTTTTCATTTGCTTTACACCAGCTACAGGGTGTTGACTATCACAGCCAGAGACCATCTAAAATATCTAAGAATGATTGTGTACTTTAGATGATACGGAAATTTTTGGAAAATAGTTTAGGCTTTTAATAAAAAAATTATCACAGAATCACAGAATGGTTAAGGTTGGAAAGGACCTCCGATGGTCATGTGGTCCAGTGTCCCTGCTCAAGCAGGGCCATCTAGAGCCAGTTGCCCAGGACAATCTTCAGACAGCTTTTCAATATCTCCAAGAAATTAGATATTCAAAATGGGCAGATGGACAAGCTGTGCCAGTCCTTGGTCACCCTCACAGGAAAAAAAGTGTTTCCTTACATTCAGACAGAACCTCCAGTATTTCAGTTTGTGCCTATTGCCTCTGGTCCTGTCACTGGGCACCACTGAAAAGAGCCTGGCTCCATTTTTCTTCAGACCCTCTCTTCATGTATTTGAACTGATCAATGAGATCCTCTGAACTTTCTCTTCTCCAGGCTGAGTAGTCCCAGCTCTCTCAGGCTTTCCTCATAGGAGAGATGCTCCAGTGCCTTCATCATCTTTGTGGCCCTTTGCTGGACTCTCTCCAGTATGTCCATATCTCTCTTGTACTGAGGAGCCCAGAACTGTATCCAACACTCCAGATAATGCCTCACCAGTCCTGAATAAAGGGGAAGGATCACCTCCCTCAATGTCCTGGCAATGCTTTGTCTGATGCAGCCTAGGATACCATTAGCTTTCTTGGCCTTTCTGACTACTAGACTTCCATTATTAGGGAAACAAACATTGACTCCACAGCAAGAAATTATTAATTTGTATTCTCTCAAAATATCTGATATTGCCAACAGCTGCCTTGTCACCTTAGCTTTAAAAACAAATCTTCACTGATCTGAAATACAAAACTCAAAGGAAATGAAATCTCACAAAAAAAACCCCACCTTCTAAGAGTAGTCTAAGCTGTCAAACAGTATGATTTGTAAAAAAGCTGAAAGAGGTTATAAGCTAGAGATATCAGATCAGCAGAACAAACCTTCATAGGCTCAGTTGGGAAAATTTAAATACCCAATGACATTTATCCAATACACTTGTGTTAAAAAGCAAGTCTGAAAACTTCGAATACTTATAAAATTAAATTTGAAGATGTGGTTGTCTTATTGGAGAACTAGGTAAGGGGAATGCTTGATATTCCAATAGAAAAGCTGCACTTTGTGCTATTGCTGCAGTGCCGCATGTTGCCTCACTGTGGGAGTGGTAAGTGCGTTGTTCTATCCAGGCTCCTTCCCTCTGGGATGTAAATACCTCTGAAAACACTTTAGCTGATGAGAGGAGTATTTGATATGCAGACTTTTCTCATCATCTGGTCCCTCCAAAACATTAAAATGATATGAGAATAAAATGAAAAATGTCTGCTCTCCTGTTCACTTGTGATTACTGAAAGAAAGGTAAAATATATTACCTCTCACTTGGAACAAAGATTGTGATGAGCTTTGAAGTGACTTTTTAATATCTGATCTATGCTTTTCTTTCCAAAAACTAGGTGGTGGAAGGAACATGGGTTTTATTTTCCTTAACTAGCACTTCACAGTAATATAATTAAGCTGGTTTAGCAGTAATTTCTAATTAGAGTATGCCTTTTATTAGCTCAGACTAGATAAGAGAAGAATCACAAGTCTGCCTAGTTAGTTCCTTTACTTTGGAGAAAGAAGGGACATCTTATTAATGAGAGAGGAATGCATGGGTTATCTAGACCGTCAGAAAGATTCAATGGTTTAAAACCATGAGATGATAAAACTGGAATTTCCTTTCCTGGAAAAAGAAAATAAATTTTTCTTCCTGGACTCCAGATTAAATTTATGAGTACTTCCTACTTTCATTCCAGAACTATTGTTCAGCAAGACAGTTTAAAAGGCACAATCCCTGTCTCAGTGATAGCAATAGGCAAAAAAGACATACAAATTAAAAATCTACAAGGTGAGATCCATTCCACATATTTTAGACAGTGCTTGGCTTGAATTTTATGTTTTCAGCACTGGGAAGAAACTAATTTCTCCTAAAGTAAATGTCTAAGTTTCACTAAAATCAACAGAAAACCTCCAGATGAGAAGTCAGTCTGGTTAACTTAGCTGCTTTTTTCTGTCTATGAATGGTATATCCTGTGTTCAGGAACTTTTCGGCATCCATTGGGACTCATGGTATATTACACCTAGCCTTCTCTTGAAGGTAGAGAGCTAATGAATTACAAGCAGAGACTCCCCCCACCTTTTTTTTTTTGCTTAAGTATCTAATATTTTGAGCATTCACCCAAGTTTTGCCACAGCCTAATAGAATTTAAAGCACCACAAAATAGAAACACATGGGACGTGCAGCAGCACAGGACATTTTACCATGCCTTTTGGAACTATGACATTCTGGAGCGAAGAATGAAAAGGTCATGGAACCAGAAAGATCTTTAGTCTGACCCGTCGGTGACTGACAAAACCAGAGTCCCAGTCTGCTGCTTGAAACATCTGTATGCTTTGCACTAGATCATGAATGGCTTTTGGTAAAAAAGAGGAGTATCTACCTGAACACGAGTTCTCCCAAGAGACACTAATTGTTGTGAAAAACTATGGATATAACCACCTTATGAAGTAAAAAAAATACAGTGATGTTTAAATAACTTCTCACAATAACAATTGGATAGGAGTGGTAGCTTAACAATGGTGTTTAAATTCTTAATAATATTTAGCATTAGGTAGGAAGGCAATACATGTCTATTTTAACATTCAAACTTTACATATTTGTTAAATAAAAATCTACTAAATTAACTTAAATAAATTGTCAGATTAGTAGAGAAGAAATTCTTAATATAAGCAATGAACTAAAAATTTATTCATTATTTTAATGTAGTATAATAATACTATATATTCTCCAATTAAAGCACACTGGATATGTTAAAGGCACTAAAGACCCTAAAAGTAGGTTTAACGTCATCTAATTTCGTGTAGCTACATGGTATATATGTCGATTTGAGCAAGTCATCCTGCACTTCTGTAGTTAGAGGGAAATAGACACTTTTAAGGCACCATCCATGGTGTGTGATGCCACTGCTAGGAGGAGATGTATCACACCACCTAAAACTGCCTAATATTTTCTAATAATTATAACGGATTCTACTACAACTAATTTTAAAGCGAACATTTAGAAGATGTGTAGTTCTAATACCTTAATTTCCCTCCTACTACTTCTCCATATCCCTATTCTAATACTGTTCTCCCTATTCATTCATCCTTTATAGGGCTTTGCTGACAGTCTGCACAACTTTATGCATTTGAGTGTTTTTTTCTTTTTTTTTTTAAACTTGTATGCATTAGAGAGAATTGTCACAATTAAATTTTGGGTGCTCAAGATTCCATTGCATGTCTAAATTTGCTTTGGTTTTACAGTTACAACTTTTTTAATTTACCAGGACCAGTTCAAATTTCATGGACTACCTCAAGTTATCTGTCGGATAGTTACATGTATCGCTTTGTTGGAAGCTGCCTGGGGTAAGTTTCATTCTTTTTGGCCCAAAAGGGTTAAAAATGGTATAACATGGCAATTACACTTTTAATCATGATTAAATGTCACATTCTTTTCTGCAGCATCTGAAAGAGAAGCAATGAAAGCAGTCATGCTTATCCAAACTAAGATGAATTTTCCATACATGACTAGATACATTATATCTTGGGTCATGTCACTTATCAGTCAACAATAACATTAATGCATCAGCTGAAGAGTTTAAATCTTTTTTCTGTCCAGTTAAAAATGACCAAAGTAAATATGTTTATAAAACACCTTCTCAAGGTATTTGATTAATTTTGATGTTCAATATTTTAATATTAACTTCAGGGACCTTGGTGGTCAGACCTTAGAATTTCTGAAATGAAAACAGTGTTTAAATGTGCTACTTTGTAAAAAAAAAAATCTCTGTGCAGACCTTCTTTGGATTTGGATCATGCCTCAGGGGAAGAAAAATCTGCAGAAACAAAGAGCTCTGCAAATCTCCTAACCTAGTTTTTCTTGACTCAAACATAAATTTACAGGAACATGTATATTAAGAAATACAATGACAACAAGACCCTTTATAAGCAAACAAGCTTCACTATCTTATTCTTTTCCTCTTGGAAAAGATCGATAGACCTAGTATAAGACAATTAGTAGATGCTTTGTTAGACCAAATATAAGACAATGAATAGCGAGTTTGTTCTCTGAATGACTGGTAGGTTTTGGAGAACAGAGTTGTGAGAATGGGGTAGAAACAAAATTAAAAAGACCAATAATTCTGATATTGAGTTGTGCACATTTTTATAGGTATGTCCTGGTTTCAGCTGAGTTAGAGTTACTTTTCTTCCTAGTAGCTGGCATAGTGCTGTGTTTTGGATTTAGCATGAGAAGAATGCTGATAACACACTGATGTTTTAGTTGTTGCTAAGTAATGCTTAGGCTAGTCAAGGACTTTCTTTTTCAGCTTCCCATGCTCTGCCAGGTGCACAAGAAGTTGGGAGGGGGCACGGCCCAAGATAGTTGATCCAAATCGACCAAAGGGCTATTCCATACCATATGACGTCATGCGCAGTATATAAACCGAGGGGAGTTAGCCGGGGGGCAGCGATTGCTGCTCGGGGACTGGCTGGGTGTCGGTCGGCGGGTGGTGAGCGGTTGCATCACTTGTTTTCTTTTCCCTGGGTTTTGTTTGTCTCTCTCGTTCTCCTTTTCATTACAATTATTATTATTATTATTATTATCATTATTATTATTACTATTATTATTATTTTATTTCAATTATTAAACTGTTCTTATCTCAACCCGTGGGTTTTCTTACTCTTGCCCTTCCGATTCTCTCCCCCATCCCACCGGGGAGGGGGAGGGTGAGCGAGCGGCTGCGTGGTGCTTAGTTGCCGAGTGGGGCTAAACCACGACAAGGTAATACATAACAGGATCAGGAGGGAGTTTATGTAACTGATTTATTAATTAGATTTTTTTCAACAAATGAAACCCAGAATCTTTACATTGCTTAAGCTACTAAATTCATTAAAATTCCAATTCTGAAATAATAGGTTGCAACAATAATGTTTTAGTTAGTACTATATGTTTATTTTACTACATCATTGCATAATATGGTAAATTACTGTTTTGCTTTAACATTTTACAGTCTGGTTTCATCTTGAGTTTCTCCTCTAACAGCTTCTTAAGCAGTTGCTTGACTGAGACGAACTCTAGTGAAATGGGACACACATCAAGTCAATGAGTTCTCCAACAGGCAAGGTCAAAATCCAATAGTTCTAGTAAGACTTCTGCTCATTTGTTTATTGTGCATAAAATTATTCAAGTTTCTAATGAATATGTTTTTCTTCTTTCATAGACACTCAGTTTCATATCCAAAGTATAATAATATTATTTAGAGGACCTTAAGTTGCTTTTAAAGCTGCTATGCAGTACAAAACATTACCAGTGTTAAGATGTAACAGACATGGCATATGAAAGGCATCTCTGTGGAGTACTTCTTCCATAACCTTAAGGTCTATGACTCTCTTGTATAACACACTGGTTTAATGCATTCCATCTCTGAGAAATCCATGTTGCCTCATGCTCATGTCATGATTATTGTTCAAATGCATATTAATAATTCCTCTTATTCTTCTTGTCACATATCTTCTAATAACAAAAGCTGTCTGTTTTATGATTGCCTGCAGCCTTTTTTCCCTATTTTTCTAGAGATGGATATTATGTCTGCCTTTCTCCAATCTTAGGTACTTAATTCATTGGCTACTTAAGTTTGATAGCTTAGACAAAGCAATACTACATTTAGATATTTGCTCAATAAATGGATTTTTTTCATGATCAGATCACTAAATTTGTCTTCTTACTGGCGATGCTTGGATTTATTGCTAACATGCATAACATGTAGATACTGTTTTCATGAATGTGACCACTAACTCTTTAAAGATCTTGCTATAGTACAATGGTGATAATACTGCCCTTAGTTTCTTTTAGCCATACTTTTGGGTTAGTAGCATTTATCTGTTTCTGGGATATTTACGTTCCTGTCTTATCACCGATTTTTCTAAAACATCTGCTGTACATTCACCAGACTTCCATTCTGTTCTTAATAAGAACATTTCATTCCTGTTTATATTTCATTGTCTGAACTTGATAACATAATTACTGCTGAGCTTTTCCCAGTTTAATATCTGTGATCATTAAGGCAAAAAGAAAATGAGCATTAATACTTATTCCTTTCTAAAATGTTCCCTTTCCTGTAAAGCACACTGGTTCTATTAGTAGAGTTAATTGGCTGCATGTCTGAACCTCAGAGTACTTATTTTCCTATTTTCAGAGATTTGAGGGGACGTGTATTGTTTTCCTTTCCTGATAGAGGATGTGCTATTTTTTATTCAACATTTTTAAATAAGAAAGCAATTTGAATTAAGAAAAAGATTATTGCAGGGCAGTGAATGTATTTTTTATTGTTTGTTTTTGCCTAACAACATTTTACCAGAGAAGGGAGCTAGATTTCATGCACAAAAATATAACTTTGTTCTCACTGTTCCTTTCCTCATCTCTCCATAGCTGTCAGTACTCTCACTCTGGAGAGTATTATATCCATGGGACTTAAAGATCTCTTCCATTTCATACTGCAGTTAGGGAATATGAAACAGCAAATCACATCCAAGAAGTTGCTACAGAGAAAGGATAAAAAAAGCAAGAAGTTGAGACTTGTGGATCAAAATTGCTAGAAATTAAGAGCAAATCAGTGTTATCTTCACAGGTCTATCTATTCTGATGAAAATGGGTGAATGGGAAAGTTGAAAGTGATCTCATGTCCTGGGTCACTGAATGCTGTTTAATACTAAACCAACAAGTTTACTACCAAACAGTAAAACCTGAAGAGTAGATACATGGAGGAGCAAGTGCCAAGTATGTTGAAAGTCTCAGGTGGTGGTGAACAATTCATTAGTTGTAGAGTCCTCTACCCTTTCTGTCCCAGCTGTCCACAGCTGACACTGGAACTGGAAATACAAAAGTAGCTCACATGGTAAGAGAATGGAAAAGGTAAATTTGAAACAAATAAAAGTCTTAGAAAAATAAATGTTAACAATCCTGCATTTGAGTATAGTTTTTGTGTAGATTTATGACTTGGTGAAAAAAAAATCAATGTCAAATGGCACCCTAAGTAAAAGAAAATCTGTGTGAGCTTATCCAAGAAAATTGCAGGAGATAGATAGAAAACTGATGAAGTGACATTTAGACATAGGTTGAAAGAAAAGTTTCCAAGATCAAAAAATTTTCCTTATCCTTTGAGGATTATATACAAAATATTTGATCTACTTGTCATGCATGGTATTGACATCCTACCTTTTGACTCACAGCATAGGGTATATCTTGTTACTTTCAACATCATGTTATTTAGAATCTTTGTACAAGTTTTATTTCATTTAGAAAGTAACAACGTGAAATCTATTTATGATTAAATAACCTAAAATAACTCTCTGTATGAAAGTCTGTATTAAAAAAAGTCCAACAAACTCTGTCAGTATTACCACATGATCCCCCAAAAGGAAATAAAATTAACCTGAAGCTTAAAAAAAAAAAAAAAAGATACCTCTGGATCGTTCTTAGCTTTTGCAAAAGAAACTACTACCAGCACAAGTACACCTTACTGCATGTAACTGCTAAAATACATAGTGACGCATGTTAAACAATATTAATGAACAGTACATGACCTTTGCCAACAATTAATCATTAAAAGCAGCAAACTAACTTACATCTGCATGGATGACAAACACTGAGTAAATGGATGACATTGGATATGAGCATGTACAAATATAACGTATTGAGTGGGATGATTTCCCAAGTGAATAGTCTCTTTGTTTCACTGTTGAACAGTGGCTGTCAACTCTTAACATCCTTCTTTAGTAGAATTTAATTGTTTCACAACAGGAAAATATTCTGTATATACCCAACTGATACAAATACCACTTTATTAATTTCTGTTGTTAAGTCCTTAGTAGCTATAGAGAGACACAGTGTCAACCAAAGATAGGACAAGATGAAAAGTAAAATGGTGAAGATGAAGAGTAAAATTCTGTTGTTCCTGTCCATTTCTTTTAGTAGAGAGCAAAAGAGATAATAGTAACATAAGAATTAGCCAACAGATATGTGGATCAAGTCAATAAGACAATTCAAACACAACATCGTTTCATTTCATTGTTACTGAAAATGTAAAAATATTATAAAGTTAAAATAAATGAGAATCAGTTGTTAACATAGATTTTTGACACCAGTATGAATTTTCAAAACCTATCTCTGTTTACAAGCTTAGCTAGTACCTGTAGGGTGGAACTAAAAGCCAGAGAAGCCAAGGAATAAGCTGCCAGTGAAGTTTAACTTGGCTAGAGAAGTACAGAACACGAGTGAATGCTACTAATCCACAAAGGTAAAAAAAATCATTCTGTTTCAGACCAGCCAAAGGATATAGTTCAAAGTATATCCAAAATGCATTTAATGATAAAAGAAAAAGCCACACATTAATTCGTACTGTGCCTTAATTTCTAGAAGGACAACAAAGGCTCCACTACCAATATCTTCCCTCTTTTCCAGAATCAGGGTTTCAAATATTTACACTGAGTCTTGGCTGAAATCCCTCTAGATCTTTCTTATTTTGACATATACAGAAAGGCTCATATCTATTTTTTCTCATTTCTGAAATTGAATTTGTTTGCAGTTGCATCTAAAATGTTTTATTCTGAAAGATAGTATTAAGAGTCAGAAAATTTTCTGTATGATTTATTCCACCAGTCTTTCAAAAAAAGTGCAAATGTTAGATCTTCCGTATGTACATTGTATGCATGTGTTACTTACATGTACAAACATATGTAAAGATGAGCATGTTGTTTATATGCCATAATTTGAAGAAAAGTCAAGAAAAAGTAAATAAGAGTAATGTAATAGGTGTATGAAGATTCATTGCAACCAAGATTATAAAAAAAGGTATCTTTTTATGAGCTCATCAGAAACCCAAGAGGTAAGATATGTTTCTTTCCAGAATTCATTTGTGAATTGTTTTTGAAAATGAAGCTATTAAACAGTTTATTAAGAATGTTGCTAGTGACAGCTGCCTTATTAAAGCCAAGGAACTTGTATGAAATGAAATGGAGTTCAACATTCTTGGCTGGAAAACGGTGGCTGAACACTCTTTAAACAGCTGAAAGACTTCTTTAGTACATATCTACTTCAATACTATTGCATAGGTAGCAACTTCACATGAGTTATAAATATAACCAGGCAGTGTAACACTGAGTGGAACAATTCAAACCAACAAAGAATAGAGTACAAGCCACTCTAATAATATTTATTTTAGGTAGATCATAGTATAACCTGTAAAAGGAGAGCATGTCTGAAATATATAAACATATGATATTCTTATACTATAATGAAAATAAGAATATGCACTATTCCATACATATATATTTAATTAATATATATGCTAATATATAGACTATATACAATATTCTATATATCATAAAAGGACTTTCTAATAATGTAAAAAATGCAAGTACCAACACTACAACAATTTTTTTATTATTTTATTAGCTTATTTTTTTAGTGAGGGCATAAGTTCTCTATATTCTTAGTCTACTACTTCCCTAATTCTCTGAGCTCTTATAAAATAATATATGGCAAAAATGGAAGTTACATCACATCTAAAATAGTGGATCTCACTATATTATCATGTCCTCTACAACCAGATATAAGTATAATTGGAATTCACTTAATATTCTAACAATCTCATATTGTGTATTTGGGGTCCTCACTAAAGGCTCTGCTATAAACTTGTCCTTGTTTAAATTTCTCAGAATCTGATTTCTTCAGGGGGCCATAAATATTGTTTTTTGGTTCTGTTTTTTGTTGTTGCTTTGGGAGGTGTTTGTGTAGAACTTTCATCCTTAAATATTTATGATTATGATGCTGTTACTGAGGATAAAATTCACAATGTTGACTGGAATGACAATTTTACATGTGTTTGATGTAAGACAATGTATTTAGTATCAGATAAAGCAGCAAGCAATCTAGTCACATATTGGTAAATCAAAAGATTGCTTTAAAAAGAGAAATGGATAAATTTGTCCGAGGAGGAAAGTCCCTAATAGTTTTTCTTTTCTTTTAATCTGATGTTTTCTTCAACATATATCGAAGGGAAAACGAAATTACATGTGGCACAGGAAAAAGGTCATGAGGGACTGTATCCTGCGGGAGGGACCCCGTGCTGTAGCAGGGGAACAGCATGAGGAATAAAGAGCAGCAGAGGTAAAGCATTATGAACTGACTGCAACCTCCATTCCCCATCCCCCTGAGCCACTTGGCAGGGGGGAAGAGGTAGAAAAAGCAAGAATGAAGGAGTGAAATTGAGCTTGGGGAGAAGTGGGGAGTAGGGGCAATGTACTTTTAGTTTTGTCTTTGTTTCTTGCTATCCTACTCTGATATTAATTGGAAATAAGTGAAACAAATCTTCCCCAAGCTGAGTCTGTTTTGCTCGTGACAGTAATTGATGAGTGATCTCCCTGTTTTTATCTCAAGCCACGAGATTTTCCATCTTATTTTCCCCCTCCATCTTGTTGAAGAGGGAGAGTAAGAGAGTGGCTGGGTGGGGGTCTGTCAGCCAGCCAAGGTTAACCCACCACAGCTCCCCTTGGTCCCTCCAGTAGCCAACTCTGAGACCTGCTGATCTCTATGGTACCCAGCCCAGGCTTATGGCCTCCCCAGTACCTGGGTCCCAAAGCTCTTATTCTAGTCACGAGTGAGCCTGACTTGCTCACAGTGATTGCCCACACTGACCTACACAACCACACAGTACGCACGCTCTACTGAGTATATAAGTAGACACTTAAAGCTACTCAATTTTCAGTAGATTTATGCAAGGACTTCAGTCATCTAAGGGAATTCACGCAGCAAATTCAATTATATGAGAGATTTTTCAGCTGACACAAATGACATTCTTAGTATTATGCATTTAGTGTATTTTTAATCAATATTTGTCCTTTTTATTTCTACCAGCTAGTTTGCCATGACTCCCTCTAGGCAGAATTATAATCCTCTTCTCTCTACAAAATATAAACTTGCTGATAAATTTGGAGAGATGTACAAAATGTTACACTCTAACTCCCTGATGGTTAGTGAAAGAATAAAAATGTGGGTTTTTTTTCCTCTGTATTATCTATAATATATCTGTATGTTGTAGGAAGTTATGTTAGTTTAATATGCTAGTTGCAGTTATATTATTTTAATAAATGTATTTTCGATCAGCAGAGTAACATTGAACAAGAAATAGCTTGTTATAAAATGCATAAATATGGTTGTTAAAATGTGAACTTCCTAACAAAAACATCACAACTTTTCCCTAAAGCATTCCACTGTTTTAGAACTTATCTTTTAAAATAACTTAAACATTTCTGACTTGGATTTATAAGAAGTCAGATAATAGTGATAACAAGTCCCAGTTACATAACCTTCTATCCAGAAATCTTAAAGTATTCAACAACCTTACAAACCAATTTACCAGTTCGTAAGAAATCACTAGCGTTTGCCTCTTATAAAGTGTACAATGGGCTTTTATATATTTTCCGTAACTTCCATATCAAATGCAATCAGTTTAAAAGTGAAAAGATTAAAGTTCTTGGTAGCCATATTCAACTATTCTCAATTATCCACAGGGATTCTTGAAGTTAGCCCTTAAAAAAGAAAAAAGTTTCATGTTACCCACACTGCAGTAACAAGGAAATACTTGAATAGCAATTGAAAACTGATATATGCGATATATGGTACAAATACTTTACAAATCAATATTATCCATCATTCATATAATTATGTGAAGCTCAGCTTCTTTGAGAGTCTCATGTTGGTATGTACTTATAAAACCTTAATCTGGACTGACTGCCTTGCATTGGAATGCAACAAATTTGACAAATGACTCAACAACTAGAATTTGTTTAATAATCTTGTGATGATATGCAGCCTTGAAACAAATCCAAAGTATTGATCGCACAGTTGAAAATACAAAGAAATAAAACAAAATAAACAGCTTCCTTTTTTCATTAACATAAGCAAATACAATGGAAGAAGACTGTGAAATTCAACCTTGCATAAAGAATGGGCAAAAAAAGGTAGACATTGCTTAACCACATCTTCAAATCTTACTTAAGCCTCGGTTTTCTCCAGATTCTCTAAACAGTGGTGATTTCATCTATGAACAAGGTCATAGGAATAAATTAATGAAAAAATTAATGAGTGTTCCTTTATTTCAGTCTAAGTCAAATATTTGGAACCATTTTGATTCTTTTAAAGAGTTCTTCCTTTGGAATTAACCACCATAATCACCAATTAGATTAAGGTTAATGGTGAAACTGATATCAGAAGCATTGACACTTAAGAACAAATTTGGAAACAAAGAAAACCTGGCAGAGAAAATTTTCAGTAGAACATTTAGCAAATTTGCACATGCCTTTAAACATCTGTGGTCAGGCTATGCGTAGCTGTGTTTTCATCTTGGCTAGTACTAGCATGTCTAGAACTACCAAAAAATGGAGCAGTTTGACTGTACGTGGGCTTTTAAACCTGTATATCAAGCTTATAAAAGGCCCTTCACAAAGTTTATGCTGTCAGATGTCAGAGATGTCTTTTTAATGCCCTTTTCCTCACGTCCCTTACCTGTTTTTTTATTTT